>JALHBW010000094.1:84223-131506 GCA_024339985.1 Tolypocladium endophyticum
CTCTGGAAGGTCGAGCAAGCCACGGTCACCTGAGAGCGGCAACCTCGCAACCGAAGTGTCAACGGAGAAAACGTTGACATTGATAAGATCAGGGGCGGCGGTTTCCAGAAGATATCCAGGGCTCATGCAAATGTGGCCGCCGACAGCGGCCCCGCAGATCCAGCCAGCATCGAAGTCAGGGTCGTCTAATCCAGGGCTCCCTGACCGCCGCTCGCATAACGGACGAAGGTACGAAACAAAATCGGAACACAGTCGCCGAGGCGGCATTTGCACTGTAATGCGCGCCCCTATTCAGCTATTCAGAGCAGATGGCCTTCGGGACTTGGCCCGGCAAGGCCGCCTTGAAGCGCCCGTAGACGCGGTGGTCGGACGCCGCAGCAGACTCGTTGGCCTCGGTACTCGACGTTGTCCTTCTCCTCACTTGTTTCAGGCTGGTCGAGCTGCGCGCTCGGAGCGGCGATCGGTCGAGGCCGTCTACAGTGCGCGCTGCGCGTTTAACTGGACAGGGCCAAGCAGGCCAAGCCGCCGGCGTGTGGGGGACGGACGGCGAGCCCAGCCGCCGACGTCACTGCCCTCCTGGGTGCATCCCGGGCGACCCAATCTGCGCTTCTGCACATGTCGTCGTCTCTCGATCGTCGTGCCCTGGTGTCTGAGACGACACCAGGGCACAGGCGACGACGACCCGAGCAGCGCAAACTCTGCTCGTCGCGAAGGCGGAAGAGCTGGTGGCGCGGCCACGCGACATGGCCAGATGCCGCAACGCCATGGCGCCAGGCAGTTTCGGACCGTGGGCGCAGGTGGCCTCAGGGCTAAACTTAGTATTAGCTGCCGGAATGCGTCCGGGCCAACACGCGGTGTCCTCAAAGGGCATTCCCGGCGCCGCCGCCGCCGCCGCCGCGATGCTGTCAAACCCGAGCCCTCGCGTACGAGTAGGTGCATTCTCGCTCGTGCCCGCCCGACTGCCAAGCCCCGGTGCGTGAGACGGTGGCATCCCCGGCGCATCTCCGCACATGCTGCTGTGCCGGCCCTGACCCGTCGACGACTCTTTCGACTCGTATGCGACCATGAACCGTGCGGGCCCTACTCCTCTTGCGGCAATGTACGCGCCCATCTGGGCGCTGCTGCTGCGTTGATCCACGTTTTCTCGCTTTGCAGTCAACCCACCCCCTTTCTTGGCACGCATACAGACTGGTCGGCTAGTCGTGCTTCGCGTCAAACATGCACGAGTACGCGCGTGGCAGAAACCACTACGGATTATCTACAGCCAATCTGAAATCAGGAAGACAAGCAGGAGACCTCAAAAAGTCTACCGAATACAACTGCTCGTAATTATGCCCCTGGCCTCCCGAGGATCCCCCCACTGAGGCTCCACTCGCATGCGCGCCGCCCCCTTATGCAGTTCAGGGTCCATTGTGTTGAAAAGTCTTGAAGCCCGAGTGCTGTCATGTCCTTCCGCATTGAACTCCAAGGCCAAACACATTGCAGTCGGCAGCCCTTGCAAAAGCGGAGGCGCAGTCCTTGGCCAACCGAGCTGCGAATCGTCTCGTACCTTACTGTACGTATCACTGCTGAGCGCCGAGGGCCTTTATGCGGTGCGCGCCGTCGACTGAGCTGCGAGCCTGGTGGGTTCGTGGTGGGACTACTCAGTATGTACATCGTCATTCGTTGGACACGAGTGTATACCCATCTACGCGTATGGCTGTCAGGCTGCCAGAGGGACTTAGCAAAAGTCTGAATTCGTATTCAAGCCCAAGACGCTACAAACATCAACCTGCTTGCTTGCCTGCTTCCATTTGTATATGCCGCTGCCCCTACTAAGCAATAAACTCACGCTCGACGCACAAAAGGGTATCTGATGTCCACCATTCTACCCAGCGGACGGAGGCAGTCTTCACGCGCAGCCGACGGCTTGCACGCCCCTGCTCCACACTTCCTACCGCCGGGGCAGGTTGTTCCTCCCGAATTGTCCAGTGCCCAAGCTGCCGCCGCGCGCTCCGTGTCCCGTATTCCACCCCTGAATCACGCTGTTCTTCACAATCAGAGCCGCGGCCGCCGTCGCCGCCTGCCGTTCCTTTTGCCGGTGCCGGTCCTTGAGGTAGTGCGCGGCCTCGGGCCTCATCCGGAGGATGCGCAGGATCATGTCGTCGCTCGGGTCCGCCTGCGCCTCGCGCCGCTTCGCCTCCTTGGCCTTGCGCATCGTCCCCAGGTTGCGGCTCATCATGATGCTCTTCCCGCGCTTGATGGTTCCCATGCTCGCAAATGCACCCGCACCGCCGAAGCTGGCCCCGAAGCTTGCCGGCGCCGACATGCGGTGCTGCTGGGTCCCCTGCTGCTGCAGCGCCAGCTGCGCCTGCTGAGCCGCCGTCGCCGCCATGCGCTCCGATTCGCGGATGAGGCTGTTGGTGTCCTCAAAGTAGAAGAAGTTCAGGGAAGCAAGGTCGTGCCACTTAGGCGACTTGAGCACCTCGGCGGGGACGCCCAGTTGCTCGCCCGAGTCTTCGTCCCTGGCGTTGAAGAAGACAAAGAGCATCTCCAGCCAATGGTATACCACGTCGAGCTCTTTGCGCGTAAGCGGCTTCTTCACCGACGGCTTCTCAGAAAGCGGCGGCACCAAGAGATTCTCCATCGTCAGCAGCACTTCTTTCCACAGACGAGTCATGACCGCTATCATAGTGGCATCTGTCAGCGTCTGCTTCATGATGGCAAAGTTCTCGTCGAAATATGCGAAAAGGAGGGTTAGGGCTCCCTCAATTTGGCTCGGCGTGGCAACCGGCATTGCGGACGTGCGCTTCTTCCACAGGCTTGTCACCGAGGCGCCGATGCCGCCTGTTCCCAGCAGGCTCCGCAGCGTTTCGTGGGACAGGGTCGCATTGATTTGCGCCGTGAGCTGCGAGAGGTCAGCATGTAGCCCGCAGAGGGATCGCGTTCTGGCGTGATGACGCCTACCTTGTCCGTTATCTTTCGCACCATGTCCCTCTCCGTCCTCTTGAGGTGGCGGAACGCCTTGCCAAAATGGAACTGAATGTCGTCCCGCTCGCCCTCCATGCTAACCCTGATCAGAAGGCGGCCCTGGGAATCCAGATCCAGCCAGAACTCCCGGGGAAGATAGTCGCCAAAGTGTACCGGGTCCAACTTAAGGGACGTCCGGCCAACATAATCGTGATCGCCAAAAGTGTCATAGTCCCAAATCGTGGCTATGACGTTCACGGGCCCCTGGACGGTGATGTCGAAGGACTCGTCCCATCGCGGGTTGAGGTTTCGGTATATGATGCGCGTCTTGTGGAGACGCTTCTGGTACTCGTCGCCGAAGACGATGTACGGATCACTGTATCCGTTCGGGTCGCAGGCCTTGAGATCCTCGGCCTCGACAACTTTGATTGTGAATGTGTACTTGCTTGGCTTCCGAATCTTCTTCTTAGGGCCATCGATCTGCTCAAGCACCAGGGCGCAAGCCTCCGAATTCATGCTCTTTTCAAGCTTGTCCAGCTCTTGCATGGCGTATTCGACATTGTTGAGTTTGACAAAGGACTGTCGCCGGCATTAGTGCCGGCAGCAGAAAGTAGCAGTTAGGGAAAGGCCACTTACCTCGGGATAGAATTGGAAAGGCTCTGCCTTTTCCTTGCTGGCCCAGGCGTCTTTAGCAATCTGCATCCACTTCTCTTGCGTTGTCCTGGCCTGCGCCGTCAGCTCCTCAGCCGAGGGGCGATCCATCTCTTTGGCGAACCGCTGGTCGACCACGTCGCAATAATGGCCGACGCCAGTCGCGACGCTTCGCGCCAGAGCCGTCATGAACCTGGCGTGATGCTCGTCATTGTCCCATTGCAGCGCAAAGACCTGGTCGACGGTCTGGTTGAACAGCATGAAGAGATCGATTATGGACACACTATGCCGCTCTGAATCCCGAGGTATATGGTCTGGGCCATCTTTTCGTACTTGGAATTGATCCTGCTTTATGGCCTCGTCGACGAACTCGGTCATCCGGGCCTCGGCTGTGCGGATCCATCGCCAAACGAAATCGACAAGCAAGTCTTCGACATTGAACGCGAAGGGAACGTCGGGGAGTGACTCTCGATGGATGCGACGAATTTCGACGAGCTCCCTGTACAATTCAAAACCGTCCTCGATGTCAATCTCGGCACCCGTCTCACCGGCGCCTTGCATGATGGTTTCAATGATGGCACCAGCATCTTTTTCGAAGCTCGGAAACACCTCTTTCACCAGTATTTCAAGCGGATTGACACCCATGATGGAGGGGTTCTTTCTGTATCGTTTCCGTATCCGATCACACAGTTTTGTCACCGACTTTCCCAATCTGACGACATGGCCAAATTCCCAGTCCGTCTTGTGAGCAGGTATCTCCTTTTCCATGTAGTCCCGGTAGACGTCGGCGGCCTTCAAGCTCAGGCCTTCTTCCAGGTGCGCGGCAAACTCGGCTTGAGCAGTATGCTTGGGAGAGAATGTTGGATCATCGCTGATGTGGGTTTCCAGAATGAACAGCACGGCGGACATGTTCGGTGGTTTCGCGTCGTAGCACTGCTCCATGAGGTCGTAGAGCTCGCGCAGAAGCGCATCATGTAGATTGTGGAAGGTTTGCTGATAGACGGCGAAATCATGGAGTGTCCACCGGCTCGGGTCAATCTCGTTCAGAGGCGTCGAGTGCTGGGAGATATGGGGAGGCTTCTTCGGCTCCGGGAGCGGCGTCTTAACGAAGTCGAATATGGCATCAAGCTCGACGGGGATGATCTCCCGGTCCAGGAACTTGCGAGCCGCCACTTCAAGAAGAGCTATGAGCCGGGAGAACTGAGGCACACGCCATCGCACACAGAGCTCGGTCATGAGCTCCATAGACTGCTTTGACAGCGGCTGATACTCAAGGTCCGGGTCCGCATGGAGTTGATCAAAGGTCATGGCGTGTTGGAGGATGTACTTGAAGAACGCTCTGGGATCTGGAGGAACAAACGTGTAGATGGTCTCGTCGACAGGGCGGATGCTGCTGCCCTCGCCGCCCATGGTCAGCGAGCTGAGGCCGACGGCGGGGTCGAAGCCTAGTCCTCCGTCTTCGATTCCCGAGATGGCACGGCTCAGTTCGGCGTATGCCTGGTCGTCGGCATACATGGACTGCGGCCGGCTTGGTAGTGGCTTATCCACGCGGCCCGTCGACGTTTTCCGCAGTTCGGGCTTGGCCGTGAGGATGTCCAACATCATCTGCGACAAATGCGGCGCCTCCGACTTCTTCCACTCATTGAAGGCTTCTTCGACGTCAAAGTCTTGACTCCTCAGAGCGCCGGGCTTATCGGAGTTGAGCCTCAGTTGATACGACTTGAGGTCCTTGAGAGCGGCCTCTTCTGTCCAGACCTGACGATTGTCGTTGATCTCTGTCTGAACCTCTGATAGACTCAAGCCGAATATGCCAGCGACAACCTGGACCATGGGCATGTCCTTGACATCGTAGGTCAATGGCACGACCACCTCAACAGTTGTACCAGCGCCATCGGAGCCGCTGTCCACCAGATTCTGATCGTTCGTCAGAAGCTTATTTTCCAACGACGTGAGCCTCGATACAAGCTCCGGACGGTCGCGGTCATGTCCGTGTTGCCGCAGAATATTTGTGGCCAAGCGCACGAACAAGGCAAGGTGGCGATCTGGGAGAGTCTTCCACGTGTCGTCGTCCGGCGCCCGCCCCTTCTGGGCTGCCTTGGTCGCGGCGGAGTAGAAAATGAGGACCAGAGGCTCAAATTTCCTCTCCATGTCGATGGTCTTGCGAAAGTTCTTCTCAGAGAAGGCAGTGTACGCCTCGGCGAAGCTCCTCTTGACGGCGGCATCGTTGAAGCCAGGGAGGGGCTCGCTGCCCCTCAAGACGCCCCCGACGCGGTCCAACAGCTGGGTCGCGAAGCTGTGAGGGAGCTTCAGGCTGGAAGAGCTCCCAGAGACATATTCCTGGACCAGCTGTCCCACACTGGTGTGCGATCGCGCGGGCGGTTTCGGGGCGGCAACGTATTGCTTTCGCTTCGCCTTGGGCTGCAGCAGATAGTGGAGATAGGCGGTCCGCAGGGCGAAGCTGCGGGCGTCCTCATGTTCGACGACGATGTGCTGGCCGCGCGACCGCGACGAAGCTCGCCCTCCCTTGCCCGAGTCCCTGCTGCTGTTCTTCAGCCGACGGCTGAGCTGGAACGAGCGGCCCGATGCCGTCGACATGGTGGTTGGCGGCGTCGTGTCTTCAGGCCGCTTGCTCGTGCCCAAAACGGTGTTGGATGCGCAAGCTCATGACCAACCGCGGGGGACAAAGGAGGTAGCGCTGAGATGCTTCCGGGTTGGACGGACAAAGGGCCAGATGCGAGATCGAAGCGGTGGGTCGTAGGCGTTTGTGATGGCGACGGCGAGATTTGTTTGGGAGTCTCACGATAGGTCTACGAGTACTGCTGCGCCAGGACAAGGAGTCGATGGGGGGCTAGTGCTTCGCGCCTGGATGACGTCGGGGGTCGCCGTCTTAACCGCCAGTTTCATGCCGCACGGGACCCCCTGGGACCTGTTGGCCCCCGATCCCCCCTGGAAACACGAAGGGCGGGGCGTCGAAGATCTGTGTGTCGGCTGTTGTATCTACCTGAGCAACCCTTTCCAAGCCAGCCATTTCTGCTCCATACCTTAAGGTAGGTACCGAACTTTTAATCGGGCTCCTCGTTCCAGCTCAGCCGTAACAGGAGCAGAAGAACAGGAGCAGGGAGACAATAGCAGGGGAAAGGGATTCGAACGAAAGCATCGGCGACATTGCGTCAAAAAGAACAAGCCTTATGCTACGAGACGATATCGCAGACGAGAGCGGCCGGCGGCACTCGGCGCCGCAGACTGACAACGGTGTGGTGACGAACCGTTTCAAACAGAGAGTTGTGCACGGTGGACCTCACGAGGGGGTGCGAAGGGAACTGGAGACACTCTTTGATCTTGATTGAACCAAAGCAAAGGCGGCGAACGAGGAAGCCAGCTTTGATCCGGCGTCCTGCAGCTTCGCTTGCTCTGAGCAGCGTCGCGACTCAAGGCCGACGACGGGTGCGCGCCACATGCGAGGCAAGCCACGGACGCAGCTGCGAGGGAAGCCATCCGTCATGGACTCGCCACCAAGCCAACAAACGAAAGAGCGGACTGCTCTGAATGAGCGTTGCCTGCTGAGCCGATGCTTGGCTCGCCCGAGGGAGTTTGTCCCTTTGTAGAACAAACACTGGCGTGGACAAGGTTCAGTTGACCAGGCCCGCGTGACGGACCGAGCCACCATCGCCGTCCGCTCGGAACAACCCAAGCTTGAAAGCGAGAAACCTGTACTGCGCCGCCTCTTGCCTTGGCGCCCATCTCCAGGCTTGCGTGACCGCTCTCAAGCTCGCGTGTCGCGGAAACTGCAGGTCACCTCATCGCAGTCGAGCTGCAGAGGTTATAACTGGGCCTGGCGCATGCGAAGCGTGTACCTGGCGACGCCAACACTCCCAAGCGGGCTAGCGAGGTACCTCGACCCGGCCCCAGCACCCTTAATCTGCCTGCGCGCGGCACAGAGCCTGTGGGCGGAGCGCAAGCAGATGCGCGCCTGCTGCCTCGTCCCGTCACCAAGCCAGCCAGCGTCACGCAGTCGGTACCTCCTGCTGGTCGGCCGCCGCAGATGCCTCCTCCCATCCACGCTCGCGCTCTTTGTCCCTCTTGCATCTCCCTCCCCCGATAAATGCTGCCGACGCCCGTGGATCACCACCACATACGTTACCCGCCATCTTGTTCATTGCTAGCCCAGTGTCCCTTTGCACGCCTCGGCCCACGTCAACTCCTCCCGGCGCCAGATGACGGCCTCTGTCCCGCCCAGAGCCTGAGCCCCGCGCTGTCTGTCTCGCCAGTCCCCTGCGAGTCGTGCTGCCTGGCAACATCGTCGCATTCGCGCCGCCCTTGGTCGCCGTACAGCGCTCGCCGGCATGGGCAACGTCAGCAGTAGGCCCGACGATGGGTCGGCTTTGTTTCTAAGGGACCAGAATCGACGTGCGTTTGCAATCCTCCTGCCTCTCTCCGGCTTACCTTCTAGTCTCTGGCGTATCGGGCAAGGCTGACCATGCACCCTGTTCTCCAGTCACCATCTCATCCCTCGTCGTCACGAGCCCGCGAAAGCGCACTTCCGTGAACATCGTTCCCAATGCATTTCCAGCAAACAGACTATACGTGTCCCGACCGGTCGGCGACCACGCGCCCATAGAATATGTTCAGGTCGGTCTGCGCAAAGCTCCTGCCATCGATTGCGACGGGCGCAACTGACCTGGCGACATTAGGATCCCGAGCCCTCCCCCAACGGCGCGCCTGCTTTCCTCCTCAAGCTGAGCAACGATGACGAGCTCATTTTTACCTTCACATTTGTTATGCGCCAGTCGCAGCAGCAGACTGTTGGGTCCGTCACCGCCGCTACAGACGCCAAACCCGTCCCGATAGACACCAACATCTCCGGCCTTACCTATGTCTGCGCATCAACTCCACGAGAAGTCGAGAATCTTGTAACGCGAGAGTTCAATGCCGATCCCAACCTTCACAAAAACGCCAACGTGGATCTTGTGGGCGACTACAGCACCAACGGAACTGCGTCGGTTTCGTTTGAGTGGACGTGGAAATGGAAGCCGCCCAAGGCTCTGGAGGACAAATCCGGCGGCTGGAGACATTCGTGCAGTGTACGAACATCCTCAGTTTGTCTCCCGACAGCAACGACTGCTAACTTTACCTAGTTTGTCGAGTACGATCCGCGCGGCCACCGTCTTGTCACACTGGTCAGCTTCTCGTTCTGGGTATCGAGTGCGTTCCCTGCCTCATACGTTAGTTCATGAGCGTTGCTGATATCGTCCTTGCCAGGTGCAGCATTTTCTCTGAGCCACCCTGGCTCGCCATCGCCGCCATTTCTGATGGCCTCGCCCCCGAAGATCCGAGTCGCCTCAACGCAGTCCGTCGACTCCAGACTCACGGGAGGCCTGGACATCGAGGAACCTGTTTCCCCTCTCTTGCCCCCAAACGACGCAAGCACTCCTGCGGCATTGCCAGTAGTCAAGGAGACGATCAAGGTTGATGTGTCTTGCCCCAGACCAGGCGAAGATGTTTCGGTCTCGGACGATGGTCCTGTCTTCCGTGCAACCCTCAAGGCACTGGAGCAGAAGACGGGCAACATGCGAACTCAGATGAAGAAAGTTCTGAAGCGAGCGGAGCAGGCGCACTTGTCCCAGATCGAGGCCAACGACTCCTTCGTTGCTTTTATGGATGCACTGCGCGAGGCGTCGGCGACCAACGCGAATGCTTTCCAGCCTGCGCTAGAACACTACTTTGATAAAATTGCCCGCGAAGTCATCGCTTACGAAAGGCAAAACACCGCAAACCTGCAAAAGATCATCATCGAGCCTCTGAATAAGTTGTACCAATTCGACATCAAGCAGGCCGAGTCCAAGAAAAGGGATTTCGAGGAAGAGAGCAAAGATTACTACGCCTATGTGTCCCGCTACTTGGGCCAACGTCAAGACTCTGTCAAGGCCAAGAAACTCGCCGAAAGCGACTCTAAATATCAGAACAAGCGGCGCAACTTTGAGCTGAAACGCTTTGACTACTCTAGCTTTATGCAGGACCTTCACGGCGGCCGCAAAGAACAGGAGGTCCTCTCCCATCTTACAAAGTACGCTGACGCTCAGACTCAAGGCTTTCTTTCCACTTCGAAGAAGATTGAAGGATTTCTCCCGGGACTGGAGGCTCTCTCGAGCGAGGTCCAGGATGCGGACAAGGAGTATCAGTATAGGCGTCGGGAGCGCGAGGAAAAGCGTCGAGGCTTGGAAAAGAGCAACACATCATACATGGAGGAGTCGGAGCAAGCGAGCCTCAGTAGTTCGGCGCCGCTGACTTCACATTCAAACGGCAATGCCGGCAGCGTATCCGACACGGAACTGGGCCGAGCCGACAGCACGGGATCCCAGGTCAAGAACGCGATCGCCATTGGCGGCAGCCAAACAAGTGTTGGCCATGGCGTGGAACTTTCGAGGTCACCTGGCAGCTTAGGGCAATCGTCGGTCGGCAGCCCGGCTCAGGCGAGCAAGTTCAAGGGGATTCGTGACCTTGAAGAGCGAGACTTGGCGCAGGCAGCTGTTACCCAGCGGAAGGAAGGCCTTCTTTGGGCTTTGAACCGACCCGGCGGGCACGTTGACCCGCGCAATTTGAATAAGCAGGGCTGGCATAAGTGAGAACCTTCACGAGCTTTGCAGACGACCGAAACGCAGCTGACGAGGAAACAGGTTCTGGATCGTTTTGGACCAAGGAAAGCTATCTGAATACAGCAACTGGAAGCAGAAGCTTGATCTGCACATGGACCCCATTGACCTGCGCATGGCTTCTGTTCGCGAAGCCCGAAACGCCGAGCGACGGTTCTGCTTTGAAGTTATTACGCCGAATTTCAAACGCGTATATCAAGCCACGTCAGAGGAGGATATGAACAGTTGGATCGTATCGATAAACAACGCCTTGCAGAGTGCCATGGAAGGGCGAGCCATCCCGGAGCGAGTTGGATCGCCCAAGGGCGCAGGCGATTCGTCTATCAAGAGAGACATCGGATCTATTCTGACGGGCAAGACGCAGTCACTTGGACACAGCGCTCAGGGTCCCCACCACCACTCCAGCTCCAACAGCGGGGTGCCTTTCCGCAGAACCACGGTCGGCGCGAGACCGAGCGCGATACGGACACCCAGCTCGGGCTACGACGAAAACCCCAACAAGCTACTCCAGATGGTCCGGGACGCCGACCAAGGGAACTGCTGGTGCGCCGACTGCGGCTCCGGATCCAAGGTTGAGTGGGTGTCCATCAACTTGGGCATAATCCTGTGCATTGAGTGCAGCGGCATCCACCGATCATTGGGCACGCACATCAGCAAAGTGCGGTCCCTCACACTGGACATCAAGTCCTTTACAGTCGACATCGTCGAACTGCTCCTGCTCATCGGAAACAGGGTGTCGAACATGATCTGGGAGGCGAAACTTGAGCCATCGCAAAAGCCGAGCGCGCAGGCGACTCGCGAGCAGCGCTTAAGATTCATCACGGCCAAATACGTGGATCGAGCATTTGTCGAGCCCATTTCACCGACCCTGTCCAGATACGCCACGGCGGATGACACGCTGCTGGCTGCGACTAAGAGGAACGAGATCCAGCAAGTGCTGTACGCCCTGGCGGTGAAGGCGAACCCCAACGTGGTCGACAAGATGAGGGGAACGCACGCGTTCTGGCTTGCACTGGCCGCCGCCGATCCGGCATCACCCTCGCCAACGCCGAGCGTGACGGCGTCAGACCAGGAAGGACATGCGGTCCCATTCCCAGTGGCAGAGCTGCTCACGCAAAACGGCGCCGAGATCCCAGCATCCCTGCCGGCGTTCCCTCTTGGGCGTTTCGCACAGCAATACTACGAGCAGAAACTCGGCAGAGGCAAACCGTCGACGAGCGACGGCTTGCCTTCGCTCCCCCCAAACTCGGGGGCGGACGAAAGGCTGCAACGCGAAAGGGAGTCCCGGTTGCAGAAGCGAGTGAGCGCAGGCGGAAGACTGGCCAAGTCGCCGATCCCCGAGAGATAGGAGCCCCGACTCTGGGATCGGGTCGCGGGCTTGGCCCTCTGCTACCACCTACGCGAACTTCCGAGACTACGGAGCTTGAGGCCGTCGGGTCGTAATGAAACATGCTACCACTTGCGATGATGAAGGCTACACTTTTGGACAACGGGCAGGAATGATTGCACAAGGGACACGAAGTCGATGCGCCTCGGCCGGACTGGACTGGATTGAATTGGTGTCGGACGGCGTTGGCGTTCAGGACGTTGGCCCGAGAAAGAGAGGCCTTGATTTAGAAGACGAAACCCAAGCGGGCGGCGTTTGGCGAGGAGGCGAGTGTAATGAGGGCGACGGCGAGAGCACCGCGTCAGAGTTCATGATGAAGGAGCCTCGGCTCCCATAGGTTTGGCAAGGCACTTTGAAAAGCGCGCCAGATGGATACCTCGGGTAGTTTATAATGCTAATAGGCGACAAGAACTATTTGGAAACGTGCCGGCGTCTAAAGCCAACCTCGGGAAGATGCAATCGGGGGAGGCCAAAGAGCGGACGGCCGGTTGCAATGGCCCTCTCGCCACGCGTGAATGTGACTGGGAGGCTGAGTCACGCCCGTGACGAGAATGGCATGACGGCGCTCGAGACTCACACGGGCGACGGGCGTGACGACGCATGGTTCTGGGTGACAGGGGAACGAGGTTCTGCGCAAGACATGGTGGCGGCGGCAGTAGGTTCGGGCAACTTCGAGTTTCCGGACACAAGAGTTCGTTGGCATATCTGAAGCGACCATGTTCATCAAAGGCCAGAGCAACGAGCCTTACATGTACGAAGTGGCAGTGGAGATGCAGCGCAGCCCTACGAGTACCCGTCGCTGACCTTTGCCCACGACGATGTACCGTGGATGCCTCGCGCAGCACGAAAGAAGGTACCTTGCTTGCTTGCCTTAACTCAGCTTACTTGAGGTACCGTAGCTGCCGCCCTACGGGTGCTAAAAGGTACCGCGCAGCTGGATGCGCATGGGGCGGTTACCTTGAGTTCACAAGGGCCCAGCACACGCCCTGCTCACAGCGTGCGAGGGCCCCGCAAGGTCGGCTGCCTTGCGCCGTGACCGATGGCGCAGGGAACGCCTGCTCCACTCTGCTGGCTCGAGCTTCCCACTTCCAGGTTCTCCCCCGTCCCCCCAAAACCGCGGCGCCCTGGGGCTCCCCGGGTGCGAGTGACCGCTGACGCTGCAACGGCTACAACGGCCCGCAAAAAGAGGCTGACCGGCACCCATCGAGGACGCAGCTCCAGTCACCACCATCCCAGCCAAGTTCCCTCCCTCCTCCACTCGTCCCAACACCTCCAGTCGCCTTGTTGAATTCACGGTAGGCAACATCATCGGCTCCGTTGTCCCAGCGACTGTGATTCCCCGTTCCACGCCTGCCTTCCTCCGACCTGCCATCAGCTTACGGCCCCGTTGCCTACCGAGGACATGGCTCCTCGGACAGAGCAGAGCCAATTGAAGCGTCATCGAGTGAGTCGTTGCCCGTCTCTTATCCTGTCCCGTTCGGCCCCATCCCGTCAGTCGTGCGCGCGTACGAGTACTTGTCGCACCAAGCGGCTCACCAACACCCAACGCAGGGTTCCTTGCCCGAGGACGCGACAGAGTCCAAGAAGCCCCGACGCTCCGACCGCCTGTCCCAGGCTGCGCACGACAAAACTCCCGTCGTCGTAAACAAGCAGCACCTCCCGTCGCCCCTCACTGGCCTCACCAACGAGACCTCCAGCGATCCGTACAAGGAGCTTACCGCGACGCCCCCTGGCCCCAGGTCCGACGAGGTTACGCCGCGCAAGACCGACGAGGCAGGCTGGGCCCAGAGTCAGGCCCTCTCCTCGCCGCCGCAGGACACCCAGCCGCTTAGCCAATACGTCGACCGCCATCCCGCACTCTCCGACGAGGTTGAAGATGAAGCCAAGGAGGGCGTATGGGGCTACCTGGTCCCCCTCGACCCCAAGTACGGCGACAAACCGTTGGTGTTGAAGAAGCGGAGCGCCTGTCCTTTGCCCGACACGGTTGCAGCAGCGGCCAACGGAGAGGCCCAGGCAAACGAAAAGAAGAGCAAAGCCCTGAAGGAAGAGGAGACGTACGAGCGCACAAAGGTCAAGGGTGCCGCGTCCGGTGGCTACTTGATAGGCCGCCATCCCGAGTGTGGTACGTCAGAGTCCGGGTTCGCTTAACTTCGCGCCAAGATCAATTGCTGACTTCCTTCCAGACGTCGTAGTCAACGAAGGCGTCGTCTCAAACCGTCACTGTCTGTTGTTCACCGAGAACAAGGGCACCGACACTGTCGTCATTGTTGAAGACTTGTCCAGCAACGGCACCTATGTGAACGAGGCCATCGTTGGCCGCAACCAGCGCCGCGAGTTGGAGGACCAGGACGAGATTGCCGTCCATGCAAAGGCGAGGTTCATCTTTAGGTACCCCCAAAACCGGCAAACAAGCGCCTTCTTGCAGCAGTACACCCTTCTGGAGAAGCTCGGCAAGGGCCATTTTGCCGAGGTCTATCTGTGCGTGGAAAAGTCAACAGGACAAAGATATGCCGTCAAAATTTTCACCAAGCACCCTGGCATGGAAGACCGGTCAAAGACAGAAGGTCTCCAGCAGGAGATTGGAGTTTTGATGGGCGTCAGCCACCCCAATGTCCTGTGCCTCAAAGACACCTTCAATGAGCGCGACCGGGTCTACCTTGTACTGGAGCTGGCTCCCGAGGGCGAACTGTTCAATCACATTGTCATGAAACAGAAGCTGAGCGAAGACGAGTCGCGAAAGCTCTTCAAGCAGCTGTTTCAGGGCATTAAGTACCTGGTAAGGCTCTTTGATACCGCGTCGGAGGCCTCGATACTTACCTCTCACTAGCACGAGAGAAACATCGTACATCGGGACATCAAGCCGGAAAATATTCTCCTGGTCGACAAGAACCTGCACGTGAAGCTGGCCGACTTTGGCCTGGCGAAGATTATCGGCGAAGAGTCGTTCACGACAACGTTGTGCGGCACGCCTAGCTACGTGGCCCCCGAGATCCTCGCGGATTCCAAGCAACGCAAGTATACCAAGGCGGTAGACGTTTGGTCTCTCGGAGTCGTGCTGTACATTTGCCTCTGCGGCTTCCCGCCATTTTCAGACGAGCTGTACTCGAGAGACTTTCCCTTCACTCTGTCACAGCAGATCAAGAGCGGCCGCTTCGACTACCCGTCGCCTTATTGGGATTCCGTAGGCGACCCAGCGCGTAAGTCAATAACCCGTTCCCAAATGTCCGCGGTGCTGACGGAGAGCAGTCGACCTCATTGACTCAATGCTGGTCGTGGATCCGGAAAAGAGATTCACCATTGACCAATGTCTCTCGCACCCGTGGTTGACGCAGAGCGCGCCGTCTGTCAACGATAGTACGGGCGGTCTTGTCGGTGGTCTTGCCGGTCTCGAAGTAAACCGCCGGGCGCCGGTCCGTGAAAGGACTCTGCTTGCGTCGCTTAATTCCGTGCAGGTGACCGCCCAACTTCCCGCCGGAGAGGACCAGAACCCCGTCAAGATATTTTCCAAGAACAAACACCGCATCACGAACACGTCGAAGGAAGCAGCCCCAGACAGTCAGAGAGCAGCCGGCGAGTTCATGGAGATGGGGGGCAAAGGGGATCAGCAACTGTACCCAGATGAAAGCGCCAGCATTTATCCGGTAGGAGACGTGGCCATAAAGACCAAGAAGAAGGGGAAATCGACCGGTCGATGAGCGAGACCGGGTCTGGGTCGTGGGTTGTGCGAGTATAAGTATCCACGACGATGCGCCTCCGTCCTGTCTCTTCTCCACGCCATATGCGTTGTTTCTCACCTGTACATAGATATCGGAGCAGATGATGCTACGATGCAGGGCATTCACGAGGGATTTATTTGTGTTTATTTGGGTATCTTCATGGGCAGCTGTGTGGCGCGGTATGGCGGGCAACAGAGGAAGGCGTTGGACTCGGCCGGTGGTTTGAGTTGAGCGCTTTACAAAGGCCCACGTGTGGTTTTCAAACTAGCGATGTTGAGAGACATTTTCAGTAACCTCGGCCAGCAATCGTGGATGATCCTTGCATAACGAGGTCGGGTAATGCTGGTCTGTCGTGAAGCGGGCTGCCTTGGGTGATTCGCAGCAGCAGTGCGTACATACGTGATCGAACGTCTCACGACTTACAAGGAGAGTGGACCACGTGCCAAATCACATGGCGAAGTTCCCGCGTCACCGCCCTCGCTTAGCGCCCACACATTGAGCGTGGCAGAAAAATCGGCGGGGTGGGCAGTCATCTGAAGGCCCCACCACAGGGCTATTCGGGCGCCGCCCTGCCAAACGCTCACCTAACCTCAGATTTTCGAGTTCCACCCCCTCCTCTTTTGCAGACTGTCGCCCCCCAGCCGATCGCGAGACAGCCTTCCCTTCTCCCGACTCGCCCGTCAAGCTCGCCCACCCAAGGCCGAGATACAGCGACAGACCGGCGACGAAGCGACCCAACGAAACCGAGGCCAAGATGCCCGCCACCAAGAGCAATGGCCAGCCCCAGCTGCTCTTCGTCGATGGATCCTTCGAGGAGCTCGCCAAGGAGATGGCCGAGTACCTGAAGGCCGAGGAGGCAAAGCAGCTGGTGGCCAAGGAGGCGCCGAAGGAGGAGATTCTAGCCAAGCTGGTCGCCGCCTCGCAGGCCCTCAACACCGTCCCCGAGAAGGAGTACACGGCCGCGTCCAACCTCATGATCCACCTCGTCCTCCAGTCCGCCGACCCCAAGAAGTACCTTCCCGCCCTGTGCAGCAACTTCGCCAAGCCCCTCGCCAACTCGCCCGTGCACGGCCCCGGCTTGTCGCTCAATGCGCTGGCGACGGTCTTCAACCTCCTCGACCAAGAGGACCCCATTCGGGCACGCGTGTTCATGGAGATTCTCAAGTTCTTGAAGGCACACAGCATGTTTGACAAGCTGAGGCCTTACCTGGACAACCTGTCGGAGTGGATAGATACGTGGGGCACTGGAGAGGAGATTGAGCGCAAACTGTACGAGGAAGTGGCCGACATCGCCGCCGAGGCTGGCGAGGATGAGTGAGTACTCCTTCCCTGCGACGTGGATTGACCGCCGCCTTCGTACAACGAGCATGCGAACGCTCTTGGACAGCGGAACTGCAAACTGACCGGGCGCTCTCTCTAGATTGAGCTACGAATTCATCCTCAAGGCGCTCCGAACCTTCGATGCCGACGACAAAGATGAGATTACCTCCGAGGATGCTCAACGATTATCCCTGCGCGCTATCAAGATGGCCATTCTTTCCAACACCCACTTCCTCTTCCAAGACCTCCGCGGCATTCCCAGCGTGCAGGCTCTCAGCGATTCCCACCCCGTCTATTCGCAGCTCCTGGACATTTTCGCCGAGCAGGACCTCGAGGACTACAATGACTTCAACGACGAGCACCAGGGTTGGGTCGAGCAGCAGAGCCTCGATCACGAGAAGCTGCACCGCAAGATGCGTCTCTTGACCTTTGCCAGCCTGGCGGCTGCGACTCCCAGCCGCGAGATCGAGTACTCCAAGATCTCAAAAGCTCTCCAGATCTCCGAGGACGATATTGAGATGTGGGTGATTGACGTGATCCGAGCTGGCCTTGTCGAGGGCAAGCTATCGCAACAGCGCAGCATGTTCCTCGTCCACAAGGTCACGTACCGCGTCTTCACCCAGAAGCAATACCAGGAGCTTGCTACCCGGGTGGACCACTGGAGGTCGACCCTGCAGAATGTCCTGGGCGTCCTGCGTCAGGAGCAGGCCAACGCCAAGGCTCAGAAGGAGCGCGAGACGCAGGAGCTGGAGCGAAAGATGAACAACGCGGGCTTCGGCAGCTCCGGCGGCGCGGGTGGGCGACGACAGCAGCGCGAGCGGACGGACAATGACGACTAGAGGAAATTTTAACGATTGTACACAGAGTACAGGCACGAGGTGGATGGACGATCTCTTGGCATGGGGGTATCGGGGATACCTTGATTTTGTGTTAATACATCGTTGGGTCGGACCACCATGAGCCCGACTGAAAAACGGGTAAAGTTTTGCGAAAGGCGCAGCCGGTTTAGCATCAGATGTTTCAGCTTTCCCAGCGTCTGGGAGGGCAAGCTTCTCGGCAGATAGAAATCAATCAAGCGAAAAAAAAAAGTCTAAACACGCAATGACTGGTTGAAGTGACGTTTAGGAAATCCGCGAAAAAAACATCGAGAGCGCCTCATGCATTGATTTCAGTTCCGTGGTATGGTACACTGGAAGAATTGTACAAGACAAAAAACAACCGCCGTCGATCGGCAGGATAGCAACCGCCCTCTGCCGTTCATGCACCTTCGGCACCCCTGGCCAGCAGGCCGTTCATTCTATGAGTAATAATGTGCGCCTCTATCCAAAGTGATAAGAAAGAAAACCTCCCGAGGGGTTGCGTTTGCACTGTTAGTACAAAGAGGCGCTGAACCAATGTATCTGCACCCTGAGCAGGAGTCTGCGTTCTAAAAGCTGGCACCCAGCTTCTCGGTGAGGCGCTTCTTGGTCTCGACAGAGACCTCGGCAGGGGAAGCCGTGGCGTCAATCTTAATAACCTTGCCCTCCTTCTCGAAGTAGTCGACGACGGGCATGCTCGTGTCGATGAAGGTGCGGAAGCGCTTGCGGATGCTCTCGGCGTTGTCGTCGGCGCGACCGCTTGTCTTGCCACGGTTCAGCAGGCGCTTCTCCATGACATCCTCGGGGCAGTCGTAGAAGAGCACGAGGCGGGCGGGGCAGACGGTGTCCTCGAACTTGTGAGCCTGGTCCATCTTGCGAGGAAAGCCGTCAATGAGGAAGCGGCCCTTGGAGGAGCCTGACTTGCGCAGGGTCTCAGTCATGGCGTTCTCGAGCAGCTGGACCGTCACCTCCATAGGAACGATGAGGCCGTCCTTGATGTAATTCTTGATGAGCTCGCCGAACTCGGAGCCGGGGCGCTCCTGCTCAGCGCGGAGGAGATCACCAGCCGAGAGGTGGGTGAAGCCGTGCTCCGAGACGAGGCGGGCGCACTGAGTGCCCTTGCCGGCGCCGGGGCCGCCAAGAACGAAGAGGACGGTAACGTCGTCGGGGGAGAAGGTGGGCGTCGACTTGGGCGGTTGGGGGAGCTGCCCAGCCGTCTTGGGGGCGTCAATTGCGGGAGGCATTTCTGCGACGTCAAAAGCGCGTCAGTTTCCAGGTGCGACAGAGAGGAACACGACACGATAGCGCCGAGGCCATACCTTTGCGACGGTTCACAAGCATGACATAACCAGCGGATCCCAGGGCAATGATGCCAAAGAAGGGCCAAAACTTGATCCTCTGGCCACTGCTGGGCGGCGGTTCGGACGAGTAGAGGCGACGCTGCTGCCGTTGCCGCAGTTGTTGTAGTTGTTGGCGGACGACGGGGCGAGATGTGAAGCTCGAGGGGGACGCAGCGGCAGGCCGGCTGGCAAGGCGGCCTAGCCAGCGACTTGACATGGGCACACGTGAAGCCATTGGCGCTGGAGAAAACCTGCTTTTGTGCCTTTGAGGGTGGCGTGCTGCACGGCGGATGAGGCGGGCAGCGGTGCTCGATTGGCGGGGGAAGAATGAGCGAATAAGGGGTGGGGGTGGGAGGTGGCAGGTGGTGCGTCTGGGATCCGGTGATGAAGTTTGGCGTAGAGAAATGAGGTGGAAAGGAGAGACGCGGTGTCACGTGGAGCTGAGATCGTCAGCGGACCCAGGGGCTGGCTTGTCCTTGCCCTCGTGGCTTACACGCTCATCCGGCCCTCGAGCAATTGCAATTGGGATTTCCACTGCACGTACTGTTTTCATTGCTTGGCCTTGCTGTGCGAGACTCAACCCATCACATACGGGCGGGAACGTCACTTGAAAATCCTCAGCGGCCATTTGCATCGTCCATGGGTTTGACGGCACTCTCCAATCCCTGGGCAGGCACAGATTGATTAATGGGTTTGCAAGCAATTAAACCAAGCGGCAAGTTGCGCTGCGAAGCAACCCATCCTGTGAAAACGCCTCGATCCGTCTAGAAAGCGTCCGGGGTGAAATCGACCGCAGAGGCCTTCTCAATGACGCTGCCCGGGCCGGTGATGTACGTCTCGACAAAGCCGAGGTGGGCTTTGTCCTCCCTGACGTAGTAGTCTCTGTCCGCGACGGACTCAAATTCGAGGATGAATGCGTGCGTGAAGCCACCCTAGAGTTTGCGGTTAGGATGCCAAGATGCTGCGCCGTGAGCAGGAACAGGAAGACGCACCTGGAGGCCTTCAATGGAGTTGTCCTTGCCGCCCACGAGTGATTTTATGTACGGCTTGTTCGTCGACGGATGCACGCAGGCGTCCTTCAGGCGCAGCTTTTGAGCGTAGGCCTACGAGCTCGGTTGTCAGCCAATTGCTTCTGCGGCCCGGCCCGCCGACATATGGCCAAGACCAAGGGAGCCATGGAGATGGGCGCGCGGACCTCTTGGACAGCCTCGGGCTTGGCATCGGCCCTGAACTTGAATATGACAATGTGTGTCATGGCCATGTTGAAATAGCGCTCCGACAGCGAATCGGCAGTGAGGCGAGTCGGGGGTCAGGACGCGTCCTTGCAGTGTGGTGACGCTGATTCAGATGATGGTGATGGAAGCTCGTATTAGGTTCGCGGGGAAGACCGCGGGGCCGTCCCACCAGTTCGTCATCCCGTTCGCATGCATGCCAGACAAGGCTGCCCATGCTCAGTGTCGAGCATGGCATGGCCTCGCGGCAGAGACAATCCGTGAGTCGAGCTGCTCAAGGGCTACGAAATACATCAAGCCCATGTCTTCACTGTCATCGTGACGCCGCCAACCACTCCATCCCTGGTTTGGGAGCATCCCCGCTTTGCATTCAAGGCACTACTCAACGCCGTTTAAACTTGTCCACAGTCGCAGCCGGCATAGACCCGAGTTGGCTGGTAGAAGCAGTGGCAAGCGTAAGCGGTTCAGGGGTCTTCACCAACGGCCCGAATGGGCGAGTCTGCTAGCGGGCGTCTCGATGCCGAGATGCCGCCGCTGATGCAGACGGCGAGTATAAATGCAGGACGCAGTTGAGGGCTTCGCGAACGCAAGGAGAACATCGTCTCCTGCTTAGGCATATTACAGATCTCCACGCCAAGCAGCTGTCGTACTCGGCTCTCATCAATTGACAATGAAGTCGACGACGGTGCTAGGCGCGGTCGCGCTAGGGGCCCCGGTCTCAGCATCAACAGCTTGCGTAGAGCCAATTCTTCTGTTTGAACTGAAATCAACATGATCGCTAATATCCGCATTTAGTGCACCCTGCTCAGCCAGGCACTCGGTTCCAAAGTCAGTTACCCGCGCGACCAGGGATACAACGCAACCGAGGCTTCGTACTGGTCTCTCCAAGAATCTGATATTCGCCCCGCCTGTATACTTCGGCCTTCAACGGCCGGCGACGTCTCAAGAGCTGTTTCTCTCATCGGATCGGTGGATGACTGTCAATTTGCCATCAAGAGCCAGGGCCACAGTCCCGCGGCGGGCTTTGCCAATGTCGACGGTGGTGTCACCATCGACATGTCGACACTGGCCTCGGTCGAGACCAACGCGGATCACACCGTCGCCATGGTGGGTGCCGGAGCGTCTTGGCTTGACGTATACCGACATCTTGATCCCCTCGGGGTATCGGTCGCCGGCGGTCGGAACGGCAATGTCGGAGTGGGTGGGTTGTTACTCGGCGGAGGCATCTCGCACTTCACAACCCGTGTGGGCTGGGCGTGCGACAATGTCGTCAACTACGAAGTAGGTAGTCCCAAATCCAGCCCATCTCAGCTCAATTGCAGGAGTGCTGATGCTGAACCAGCTCGTGCTTGCCAATGGCAGCGTGGTGAATGCGAACCGCACCTCCGATTGGGAGCTTGTATGGCATGCCCTCAAGGGCGGTGCAAACAACTTTGGCATAGTAACCCGCTTCGACCTGGCGACCTTTAGACAAGGAAACGTCTCTTCCACAAAACTTATCAACGACATCTCCCATCGAGCGGCCGTTTTCGACGCCTTTACGGATCTTGCCGGCTCACACAACTACGATGTCTACGCCTCTCTTGTTACTGGGCTTCTCTTCAACTCGACATCGAAGCAGTGGATAATCTCCAGCTCGGCCATCTACACAAAGCCAGACCCCAAACCTACCGTGTTCTCGAAGCTGTCTGCAATTCCTACCATCTCAAATAGCACCTCGATCAGCTCTCTAGCGACGCTGGCCGATGAGCGCGCCACGCCACCCCTGTAAGACGCTCGCCCATCCACAAGGCAAGGCAAGGCGCAACTGACACGTAACAGCAACTGGCTCTTTGCTACCGCGACATTCAAGCCTTCTTCGCACCTCATGGTGAATATCTTCGACCTCTTGAACGAAACTCTGCACTCCTTTGACCCCACCGGCGGAGTGGTTTGGAGTATCGCCTTTGAGCCCCTGGCTGGTAAGATGTTACCTCGACAGGGAAAAGCTGCCGAAAATGTCCTCGGGATCGGACCCGGCGACAAAGGCTTCAGTAAGTCACGCTGTGGTCTTCTTTGTCACAAGCCTGTTCATACTGACTTTGAGACCTCGAAAAGTCATGCTGTTGTCGGCGCTGTGGCCGGATTCTTCTTCGAGGAAGGCGGTGGAGGATGTCGCACGCTGTGCCCTGGCTCGCATAGAAACGCACGCGAGATTGAAGATGCTCCTGCAGAGGCTTCAGTACCTCAACTATGCGGCGCCGTACCAGAAGCCGCTGCAGTCATACGGCGAGGAGAACTTGGCGTTTCTACGAAAAGTGAGCGCGATATATGACGGCCAAGGACGTTTTCAGCACCGTGTCAAAGGCGGATTCAAACTCTAGTAGTTCGTATCAAGGAGTGTCTAGATCTCACTTTGAGACTGCTTTGGCGCACCGCAACTACGCAGAGGAAGAGCTGCGTTCTGAGATAGAGGACCTCCCAAAGGCTAGAACCTCCCTCAGACGCAGATAGCTGGCTTTTCTGTCGACTGTTTATGAGTCTTAGTCTGTAATGATGATTTGTCCAGGTGGGAGAAGCTCGATGTGCCAGCCTGCTTCGGCGGTACCAAACGTTTGGCCAGTGCCTCTCGACCAGCATCCCCACTGCAGTATTCGATCTCCATCGTAAACCAGCGCTGGCGGCTGCACTATTTCTATGTTGATCCTGCTAGTCACAATGATATTGTTGGGGGCGTCGGTATAGAGTGACCCTCGCTCGATTGCTGCTGTCCTAATCAGGATTTAACATTGCGCAACAACTGAAAGTTGGACCACCACCTACCACTCCATACATCTCGCAGTACCAGCTCGGAGTGCCTTATCGTAAGTTGGTGCTTGAACTTCGAAGTGTTTGTCTAGAAAGCGAGGGATAGCTAGTATCGGAAAGGCGTAGGCGGCAAGCGATGGTGCGATTTTCGCTGGGATAGCTGGAGCCGACGCATGTAGATTTGAGGCGATGTTGGTCGTGGTCAGGCAGCATTGGACTGAATATGAGCGCAGCAAAAACAATGTCATGTGGTACCCCTCTTGCAAGTGTTCCTCGCAGCAGAACGCTTTTGGATTAAAGATGTCCCATCTCTGTGCTTCAAAGTCACATGTACCCTAGAAGAGCCAGTTATCTGACCAGCTTGGAAATGAGAGCTCCATCTTCCTAAGAGAACCTTTAGGCTTGACGAAGCCATCAGATGCGAATAAACGCTTAGCAAATGTGCTGTTTGGAGTCGTATTCAAGCCCCTGCCCACGATGAGCTCCCAGCCCCCGCCATTTCTGAGCAGCGACCCTACCCCCACCCCACTTCAACCTTTTAGCGGCCGCTCCCGCCACTGCTCCCCACCTCATCCACCACGCTCTCTCTCTAACCTCCTCAGGCAAGGCCATCGCCAAGCAAGCGTTACTCGTAGCTCTTCGTTCCACATCGGACCCATGGCCACGGCACCGAGAACTCCTCGTCGTCAGAGGGACAATCACTCCCCACCCGAGCCTCAGACGCCGCCTCACTCCGACAAGAAACGCCTCGACGGCTTGTGGAAGGACGGTTACTGGTGGTGTAAGTCGACTCAACGCCTTGGCCAACGGCCGCGGCCGGAAGCTAACATGACGTCAATGCACAGGTAATTGCGAGCCGCGCAAACGGGCTGTCTTGCGCGAGGTCAAGAAGGACAGTCCCAACAAGGGCAAATTCTTCCTGTCTTGCAACACATTTCCCTTCTGCAAGTTCTTCCTCTGGCGAGACGAAGCCGTCCTCCGTGAGAAGGGGCTCCCCTCAGCCACCGACGGAGAGCTGCCATCACCGAAGCCTAAGACGCCGAGCTTTACGCAGCAGCCGTTGACGTCCTTTGGTGTCCGGGTGCAATCCGGTAGGAGAGGAAGCGAAACCGACTCAAATACGGTGGGGAGGAGCAGCAGCACCCAACAGGGCGACGGTCAAGAGAACGAACCAAGCTCCGCCTCCAGCGGCGGCCAGTCCCGGACGACGGGGCCGGCATCCACAGCAACACTAAGAGCAACGGCAGAGGCAGAGGCAGAGGCAAGCATGGGTACGCCCTGCCCACCACCCTCCAAACGGAAACGAGACGTCTTCGAGGATGACGAGTTCAGCGACTTGGGCTCCGACGACGAGCAGCAGTTGGCGGAACTGGCAGACAAAAGCGCCGAGAGAGCCATGCGACAGACAAACGCCCTTGCTACGCCAGAGGCGGGCCGAACCACGGATACAGGCCCCAACCTCGAGACCCCCTCTGTCGCCCGCACGCTTTTCCCCAGCCCAGACGCCAAGCGCCAAAAGACAGTCAGCTTCGAAGAGCCGCAGCAACTCGGCCTTCCGACACCAGCCAGGACCCCCGCCGCGCGAGGCCGCGCCGCCGACCTGCTCGAGACGCCATCGAGCAGCCCGACCGACGCCGCCCACGACCCGACCGACCAGGTCATGGCCCTCCTCCGCGGCCAGAAGCTCGAGAGCTCCGTCCTGGACGCCGTCCACGAGCTGCTCGCCACGTCGGCCCGCAAGACCAGGGGCCTCGCCATGGGCAGGGAGTCGACGCGCGCGGCGCTCAAGCTCAAGGACGACAAGATCGCGCGCCTGCAGGAGCGCGTCGCCGCGCTGGAGAACAAGGAGAAGTTCCACCACAGCCAGATGACCAACATCAAGGCCCAGCTGATGCAGATGTACGACGACAACTGATCTTGCGAGCACGAGCGAAGGAGTTCGGGAAGTTGGATTGCAGGCTACGGTTCGTCTTGATAGGGCTAGGGAGTTAATGACACTTACTGGCGTTGGACTATCGTACTTCACCATCTCTTTTTCATAGGTATGGAGCCTTTTCTATTGAACAGGTTCGAGTATATAGCTTCTGGGGTACTTGACAAGGGCAAGCCCATACATACACAGAGTATATATGCCAATTCATTGGATAGTCCCGCGTATGGTCCTTCAATACAATTGACCTTGGCCGTGAAAGGCCAACGCCACGAAGTCAACAAAACCAACGGTCGCACACGGCACGGTCAAAAATGATCCTAAAGGCTCACAATGTGCCGTCTTCTGGCAAGGGTGCCATTCTCAACCAACTCGCAAACGAAGCCAACTGTTTTGACATGTTTCACTTTGCTATATAGCTCCCTCCCACTGCAAGGATAAATACACCGGCACTACCTCAGCCCAACTGCGAGAAAATGCCAACAGCCTCCGCCCCCGTCGACTTCCCACTGCCTCTACCGTTCCCGGATATCGCATGTCTTACAACAAAGGAGACGCGTCCTGTTTAGTTTTGCTGTTTCCCGTCCATAATTCACACACACGTCCATCCCCACGTCGATGCCCGTTTAATATACACGCTTGAAGGGAGGGACCGGCTTGCACTCGGCCTCGTCCAGGGTGGTGGCGATGACGCCGCGGTACGACAGGTCCACCTTCTCGTGCGGCTTCTTCTGGAAGCTGAGCGTGTGCTTCATCCAGTTCTGGTCGTCACGGTCGGGGTAGTCCTCGCGGGCGTGAGCGCCACGAGACTCCTTTCGGGCGGCGGCGGCAGTGGCGGTTTGAACACTGTGATGCATGTCAGTCTGGCGATCACGGCACGGCGCAGGTCGGAGGAGAGTCAAAACTTACGCGCAAGTCAGCAGGTTTCGCAGCTCAAGCGTCTCAACCAGGTCAGAGTTCCAGATCATGCTGCGGTCCTTGATGCCAACGTCGTGGTACATCTTGTCAATGTCCACCATCTTGCGGACACCCTCGTCCAAGCTGTCCTGGGTTCGGAAGACGCTGACATCCGTCTGCATAGCCTTCTGCATGGCAAGACGGATCTCGGCAGTGCTCCTGGGGCCATCGGCGGTTCGGACATGGTCCAGAACCTCAATGTGCTCGGCACCGGCGTCGGCGGGGACGGGCTTCAGAGGGGTACCGGGAGTGAAGTTGTCGCGGATGGTGTGCGAGACGGCACGGCCGAAGACGACGAGATCCAGCAGAGAGTTGGCACCCAGACGGTTGGCGCCGTGGACAGACACGCAAGCGGCCTCGCCGCAGGCGTACAGGCCAGGGACGACCTTGTCTTGGCCCTGCTCGTCGACAGTGATGACCTCACCGGTGTAGCGAGTGGGGATGCCACCCATGTTGTAGTGGACGGTCGGCAGCACGGGGATGGGCTGCTTTCGGACGTCGACACCGGCGAAAATGCCAGCAGTCTCAGAGATACCGGGCAGACGCTCAGCGAGGACCTCGGCGGGCAGGTGGCTCAGCTGGAGGTAGATGTGGTCCTTCTCAGCTCCGACACCGCGGCCGTCGCGGATCTCCATCGTCATCGATCGAGAAACGACGTCTCGGGAAGCAAGGTCCTTGGCCGTGGGGGCATATCGCTCCATGAAGCGCTCACCCTCAGAGTTCAGCAGGTAACCACCCTCACCACGGGCACCCTCGGTGATCAGGCAGCCGGCACCGTAGATACCGGTGGGGTGGAACTGGACGAACTCGAGATCCTGGTTGGGGAGACCAGCACGGGCAACCATGGCCATGCCGTCACCGGTGCAAGTGTGGGCGGACGTGCAGCTGAAGTAGGCACGACCGTAGCCACCGGTAGCCAGGACGGTGTGGTTGGCGAGGAAGCGGTGCAGAGTGCCGTCCTCCTGGTTGTAGGCCAGGACACCGCGGCACTCGCCGTCCTGCATGATCAGGTCCAAGGCAAAGTACTCGATGAAGTAGTTGGTGTTGTGTCGGAGGGACTGGCCGTAGAGAGTGTGCAGGAGGGCGTGGCCGGTTCGGTCGGCGGCGGCGCAGCATCGGTAGGCCTGGCCACCCTTGCCGTACTTTTGCGACTGGCCACCAAAGGCTCGCTGGTAGCTGCGCGGAATGGCATGTCAGCTGCGGCGCACGCAGGGCCACTGGTATCGATACTCACATCTTGCCGTCCTCGGTTCGCGAGAAGGGGCAGCCGTAGTGCTCAAGCTCGACAATGGAGGCCGGGGCCTCGCGTGTCATGTAGTGGATGGCGTCCTGGTCGCCCAGCCAGTCGGAGCCCTTGACGGTGTCGTACATGTGCCATCGCCAGTCGTCCTCGTGCATGTTTCCCAGCGCGGCGTTGATGCCACCCTGGGCGGCGACGGTGTGGCTTCGGGTCGGGAAGAGCTTGGAGATGCAGGCCGTGTTGAAGCCAGCCTCGGCAAGACCGAAGGCGGCTCGCAGACCGGCGCCGCCAGCACCGACAACAAGGGCATCGTACTCGTGGTCCTACGGAGGCGGTCAATTGGAGGCGACATTGCTCTCGGGAGGGTGGGCGAACGCACAATGACGGGGTACTTGCTGCTCACGAAGGGCGAGGCCTCCTTTGCCCTCAGCGGGCCGTTGGCGATGACTCGAGCTGCAGAAGTCAGTGCGGGTTCCCGTCTGCGCCGCGTCGGAAGCACTCACCAGCCGATCGCGTCGTCGAAAAGGCCCTGGCCTGGGTTCTCGCCAACCGCGAAAACTGCAACGGGTCAGTACGGCGGACAAGGAGCATTGGGCACCGGACGCACAGCAGAGCCAGAGGCCAGATTCCTCAAAGCCATTGAAGAAGCCATCGTCAACAAGAGTCGCGCTGACCAAGCTGCATGCGCGATGGCGTGGTGACGGATGGATGGTGATGCGGTGGTAGTCGGGGAAGCAGTCGACGTTTCTTTGCGCTCGCGCTGGCAGAGGCTCCGTCGGGACAGTCGTGCTCGCTCGGCTCCTCGGTTCATCCGGCCAATCAGCGTCACGCCATTAGCAGCCCTCGCCCATGCAATAGCCTAATAGACTGCGCTCGCAGCGCGTGCAACCCCCCAGACTCCAGCGACACGACGGCGGCTCTGCAGCCTGTCGGAAAACAATGCAGCTCGCGTTTCCTCCGTCGAGCCATTGTTGCTCCCTTGTTGCCCCGGATCGCGTCGCTTGCATCCCGGCCCGTCGTTGGCAGCGTCCTCGGCCGGCCCTTCTCCAGCCCATCACATGGCAAGCCGCCGGCCGCCCACCCGGGCCCCGGCTCTCCCAGGCGCCCCACAACGCCAGCGCCCAAGAGCAGCCGTCATAGACCGACCATTTCTCACCATCAGATGCAGAGTCTCAAAGCCGTCGCCAGCTGTCACCGTGTCTCTCCAATTACGCGTACGCTATCGATCCTCTCCAATTCCACAGCAACTAGCCAACCACTCCGGCGGGGTCTGCCGCCCATTGCTAGGCCAACCCTGCGCGTTCACGCATCGTATCTACCTACGCGACGTGAACAATGCTCGCCAGCTATGTCTAAAGCCCCCCCTTTCTAGTCTGCCAAAACCTCTCGCAACATCACCAAGAAGTTGTCCTTCAAGTGGTGCACCTCGGACACGGGTGGCTTCACCGGCTCCCCCGCTGACCGTCGAAGTCGGTCCTGCTGTTTCGACCGTCTCCGTCGCTCGGCCTCTATCGGGTCCAGCTCGTCTTCCTCCTCGATTTCACCCTCTGATTCGGAGGCCTCATCGTATGCCATTTCCTGGAGGTCCTGGCCGTCCAAGCCGAAATCCGAAGAGTTGAAACCCGTGCCGAGCGCCGCCATGCTGCCTCCCGGCTGGCCTTCGGCCGCCATCTTCTGTCGCGTCTTGTCGTTGTGCCACTTCTTGCGTGCCTCCTGCCACGCGATCAGAGCATTGATTTCCTCAATCGCCACGTCTTTCTTCAGCATGCCCGCGGCGACGCCTCCCTCGAACAACGCATTGACATTGAGCGTCCCGTTCTTCGGTCCCTTGCGAAGGAACTCGAGGATCCCCTCAATCCACCCCATGAGCTGAGTGAAGAGTCCGTTGTCGTGCGTGTGCACCTCGTGTACAAACTTGTAGAAGTTGTGCTCGTGTCGCTGGCACAGGTCGATGAATGCTTGAACCGTCTGGTTAGGATCTGCCGAAGCGTCCTGCTCTCTGCACTTGTCGACGACCTGTCGTGAGATGTCAGTTACATTTGCTCATCATACAACTTGGGCATGCCACGACTCACCTGGATCATGTCATCGATAAACACCGCAAAGTCGGTGACGCTGTTGTACACGTTGGCCGACTTGTACACGCGCACCAGCGGCTCGTAGAAAATCGTGAAGAGGTCGCGGAAGAGCTGCAAGGTGACGGGCTCCTCGATCAAGCCCAGCATCATAGCCTTATCACGCTGCCTGGTGCAGAGCTTCAGAAGCTGCTTCAGGTACGAGAAGAGCTGCGCTCCTTGCTTGAGCTCCTCGTCAACGTTCTCGACCGCGTTGTTGAATGCAACGTATGCATTGAACAGCCGCTGGATCTGCTCTCCCGACAGCTCCGGTTCAATCAAGTCGGATCGCAAGATTGCCACGATGAGGTCGATGCCCTCGCTGTCGGCCTCTTCGCGAATGGCCGCCTTTATGTCCTCCTCGGCATTCGTGTACTTCTGCAGCTTTTCTGTAAAGACGGGATCCCCGATCTTGCCCGTCAAGTTGTCTATGGAGCGTTGGAAGCTCTTGATTCCGTCGTTCAGTGTCAGGGAGAAGATCCGCTGCATCAACGACCGCGTCCCGAACGGCTGAGCCAGGAAAATGTCCAAAATCCCCGACATAACCGCCGCGGGGTTCGCGATGCGGATGACGTTCTTGATGACCGAGTAAGGGATGAGAGAATGGATCCGCCTCGCCTGCGCAAACATCTCGGGTGAGTTGTCCTCGGCGAGGAAGAGGTGATAGATGACGGCGGCGATTTCGATTCGAAGCCACTCGGCAAACTTGCGATACTGGATGCTGAGGTCTTCGATTGTCTGCTTCTCCTTGATCTCCTTGAACAGCATGGTGAGGCCATTGCGCTCTACAATGTCTCGTCGGAATCTGGGGTTTGTGTCAATTGGCGGCACAGTTGGGCGGACACAGGGGTACTCACTGTTCCATGTACTCGTCGAGCTCGGCAGCGCGCTGTCTGGCGATCTCGTAGAACTTCTTCTGCTCCTCCATGCGCTTCTCGTCCACGGCTTTTCGCCTCAAAATGTCGTCTACATCCTCGTCCGTGGGGGTGATTGGGTTGCCGCCCAAGAAGTCCTGCATCGCCTTGGTGCTAGCAACTTGCGGGTTATGAAGCAAGGACCGAATCCAAGCCCGTAGGGATATCCGCTGGTTCTCGCGCCACAACACAACGGTCTGCGTAGAGCTTTAGTCCCGGTAATGCAGGTCTTTGAGAAAATACATACATCGTTCTTCGGAGTTCCAGGCTGCACGCTGGGACTATTACGGCCCTCGACCGAAGGCCGAGGAGATGCTCGGGAGCGTATTGATCTGGCCGATGATATAGAGTCCGGCCTCCGGTGGCTCATTTGACCTGGCATCTATGTTAGCTCCAATTGTGAGTTTCGAAGCACCGCCTCTGTTCTTACCGGACGTAGGGGACAGCAAGGATGGTGATGCGTCGGGATCCTGCGGGACAGCGGCGAGGCGAGTGGAAACAGAAGAAATCGAAGACGCATCAGAGTCGTCGCCATTGCCCCATGAAAACATGGCGGATGCCGTCGAGCTGGACTTGTTCTTCTTGGGCAGCTGAGGCAGGACTCTGCCGGGCAGTTCCGTTCGCAGACGCTTATGAAGCCTGGCAAAGTCTCCATACCTGCGGCCGACAAAGTGCTCCAGTTCGCCTTTTCTCTTGATCCGCAGCAGGAACTCGGCATGCTTGTGGTATCTGATGTTCCTCTTGACAGAAGTGATGCGAACTCCGGCAACGTTGACGTCCCAGCCGTTGATGTAGTTGCCCTCGGGCATCGTGTGCATGACACCGCTGTCGATGGCGTTGCTGTCGACGATTTCGATCTCGGAGAACCGGATGCGCTCCTCGAACCCAGACGAGGTTCCAATACCGGACACCATCATCAGCTCGACCAGCTTCTGGGCCTTGATGGCCAGCTTGCGGCGCTTGGTCTCCTCGAGACGGTCCTCGGAGGATGATATTTGCTTTCCGGCGAACGACTCGAGAAACTGCGAGGTCCATGTCAGAAGGGCCTTGAGACTTGCATATGCGGGAGGCATGAAAGAACGTACGACTTGCAGCTTGTCCTGCCAAAATTCCTTCTCCCTGGCCTTGTCAAGGAAGGGAAAGTCGCGAACGTGTTTGACAAAGATGTATCTCAGGATAGGAAGCTCAGATTCCTGCGGGGAGACCTCGCCATGCTCGGATCTGAACGGTGCGCCGAACCGCTGCAGCGCTGTCGGGGAGTTGAGCTCATTGATCTCCCATTTGACTTGCTGAGACATGAGCTCCCGCTTCAGATCTGTGGCCCCAGAGAGGTTAGCCATACCGCCATGGTCGCCATGCTCCTCCACCAGGGGCCGCAACCGCCCAGGGAAACATACAGTGTTCCTGCTTGCCCGTCAGCGCAACGCCAGGCGGCGGCGCAGAGGCGCTGCTGGCGACGCGGATGGGCAGCTTCATGGTCGGGTTGTCGAGCCCGCTCGCGGGCTTGTCTTCCGTGGGGGGCATGGCTGGCGACGTGCGTTGGTCCACAAGGATGATGCTGCGTCGGGAGATACAGCGCTTGACGATGCACGGGCGGATGCTGCTCGCTCGTCGAGCACAGAATCGTATCAATGGAGGTGCAAGTGACCCGGAACTTGGTCACGGGTGTCTGGCCGTCCGACAACGCCCTCGGGCAAGCTTGGAGCTTTTTGGCGGGGCAGGTGGTCGCAAATTGTTGGCGTGGTGTCGTCAGCGGGGGAAGCTGGGTTGGAGGCTGATGGACAGACACACGCAGCTGCAGGCGGAGACGACGGAGACGCGCCCTGCTGTTGATTGGGAAAGCAAACACACGTCTTTGTGGGAGCGGAGCAAAGCGCTTCTATACCTTACGTGCTTTGCTTTGACAGGACGCTTGCTTCGACCGTCACTAATCTACCGCTGCTCCGCCCCTCAACGGCACTGTCCGTTGAGTCCATCTCAGTCAGTCGGTCAGGCTTGGCTGGACGGGCGAGGCGCTGAGGAGCCACTATAGCGGGCCATGACGTGGGCACAGCGTCCAAGCCACGCTTTCCGCCGGAAAAGGCTGCTTGGGCGCGTCGCACAAGCGCCGGCCCTGGCTTTGAACGGGCCTGGAACTCGTCCACGACGCTCCGGGTCCTGCGCGGCCGCTGCGACCAACTGGAGCTCGAATCACGAAGCAAACGAACTGGCCCGTACTTGCCGTCGTCTGCAAGAAGTGCCGGCTCACCCTCGACTGCATGAATTTGGTTCGGTTGCCGCGTCGCAAGGCGCCCTCGCAACAAGGCTCTGCTGACACCGGCGATTCCCTGCAAGCGCGGGAAGTCTTTTTGCGCAACACAAGAGGACGAACAGGCCAAGCCGCTGCCAAGCTTTCAGCAAGCTCACGCGCCACATCCAGAGCCGATCGCCAAATCTACATTACTCGTTCTCGTAGAGCAGCATCATCTCAACACAGCCGGTGCTTAATTCGCGATTGGTCCGACCTCCCATTTCCAGCGGCATTGACAGGCCGGAGATGAAGTCATCTCCGGCCTTCTCGATCCGGCGCCCTCACCCATGATTCCCGTCTGTCGACCCACGGCAAACAACAAACGACCGTCCACCACTTGTTGGCACAACGCGAAAGGCAGAAGTGTACGGAGTAGACGCTCATCGTCATCACGCGCCGACTTCAGCCACAAAGAAGCGCCCTCGAGGCCCTGCAGCGAGCCCGTCACGGTAACAAAGCGGCTTGCGCTGCGCCGTGACGAACTTGCGAGTACTCACAGAGTGACCGTGATATGTACCTTATATGCTCACAGCCACACACACGTGGAGCCGGGCCCCATCGTGCAGCGCGTCGTCGTCGACATCCCATCCAATCGAGGTCATTTCAACCTGTGCCGCGCAGTCGCATGGCAGATTACCCGGCCAGGTACCCGCATGTGCGCATGCCTCACTCGGCGATGCCCGAGGACCAGGTAAGCTGCTCGTGGCACAGGCGCCTACGCGTACACTCGGGCACGTCACCATCAGTCAATCCGTAAGGACCTGGCAAGATGGGGGAGCGGTTTCTGCATTTGACCATCTCGGCATACCAACAAGACTGCAGAAAGGGGTATCAGATTCAACGCAAAGCTCTGGGCTACAGCTCATCAAATATGCGCAACTGCTCGTCATCTGTCGACGGCGTTTTCCACAAGCGTGCCCTGCCAGTCTCGCCGCCTTCCTCGATCGCCGGGTGAGAGTGTTGGGACTTGTTTAGCCACCCGAGCAGCGTAGCCTCGGAAGAGTCTCCGTCTGGACCCGTAGAAGTGTAGTTGACGCCCACCGCGACCGCAATGATGAGAATGGTCAACACGGACGTGGCCGACCAAATAATCTTGAGCCTCTTGCGCGTTCGCTCCTGCCAAGCCCTGTCGGCTCGCTCCCAGCTTTCTACGCGTTCCCTGACAACGTCCACCCGGCTGGACAGCGACTGTATCTTGGCACGCCCATCGTGTATGCGACTCTGCAGGCCCGAGATCCTCGTTTGTTGGTCGTCGAAGTTCCCGATGGCCGTCAGCTGGCCAGTGATGTCGCTCTCGAGGTGATGCGACTCCTCGTCAAACGTTTCGCAGAGCTGTCGGGAGGATTCTGCCAAGTCCTTCATGGCCATGACCGTGTTCTGAAGTGTGCTCACCTTCTCGAGCACTGAGTAGTATTCGTCGTCGAGCCGTTTCGTCATGTTGGTCGAGAAGGTGTTGAGGTCTGCGAGCGACTGCTTCAAGCCACTGGACGTGGGCGTTAGCACAAGCTACCCAGTGTCGACTCTTGGAGAAAATGTTGTGACCAGGGGCAGTAGGAACGTACTCTGCCCTGATGGCCGCCCTCTCCTGCTCCAGCCGCAGCCTCTCTTCCCGGCTCTCTTTACTCTCCAACTTCGCATCCTCATCCCGGGACACATGGATGCTGGGGCGCCTGCTCTGATCCGGGCTTCTAAAAGGCGTGGTGGCCTCCGACCGAGGCATGTCGAGCGACTGCGGGATCAGTGGTAGCCTAGGGGCAGTCGATGGGTCCTTATCATCGTGTCGACGCTCCTTGCGATGGTGGTGCTGGTGCTGGTGCTGGTGCGTGTGAAGGTGCGTGTGAAGGTGGTGTCGGCGGTGAGCCTTGACCGACGACGTAAACTCGGTGAGTGATCGATTAACATGATGTCGCCGGCGCGAGCGTGATGGTGAGGCGGGCCCAGGCAGCTCCGGCAAGCCATTAAGGTTCGACATGATTGATGGCTTGCGCGTGACGCAAGCGGGCCATCAAGGAGTGATGAGGTCAAGCCAGTCTCAAACCCGTGGAGCCGCTGCCGAGTGGCCGCCGTTGGCGGCGGCAGTGGTAGGTGGGGCACTGGCTTAAATGCCGGCAAAGCATCACATGCCAGCCTTCTCAGGAACTCGGGTAATTAAACAATAGAGGGTAGCTACTAAGCACAGACTGGTGGACTTAATTTTATACTGCATGGCTTTTAATTTTACGCGGCTCTCTTCGGATGCCAACAATTGCCCCTCGGCCGCCGGCACATGCCTCGCTAGCGCCCGGCTCCGCAACTCCCAGGTCTCCTGCCTCAACGAAACAGTAAGGTAGCCCAGGCATGTGTTTACCATGAGGCGGCCTGAAAACGCCATCTCTTCCACAAGGCAGTTTGGTCGTCCTGTGGTGGGGATAAATGCACAGCGCTCTCGGCATGGCACGAACCCTGCCAACTGGTTCCGCGTCCCTGGCGTATAATGAGCGCGCAGCACCTTGGAAGAGCCAATCCGTCAAAAAGCCAGAGCCTCATGAACGCTCCACGCTAATGCAGTTGCTGAAATCAAGGATCATTCTTCAATCACTGTCCGGTCGCTCAGGAGTTCAGAAGCTTGTTCCGCTTCTCCTTTCGCTTCAACCGCTCGACTCGCTTTCGGTGCATTTTTTCGGCCATTTTCTCGTATCGCTCCTTCTCTTCCTTTTTGGCTCGCTTCTCGCGGAGAGCCTGGATCCGTTGCTGCAGCGCATGTCAGTCGTCGAATCACGTCCAGTCGGTCGTGGCTCAAAACTTACTTGGCGCAGCTCTTCCTTTTCATCCTTCATCTCCTTCTCCTTGGCCTTCATCTGCTGCATCGCCACGCGCTCCTTGGCTCGCTTCTCATAAGATGTCAGGCCTGCCGTGGGTCGGAATGCCTTCTTGGGCAGATGCCATTGCTTGCCTGCACCGACGGTCAGTTCCCGAACCAGCCACAAGTAGTCGCAACGGAACCGTACCATTCTTGCGCATGCCAAGCGGCTTGGCCGGCTTGTCTGCCGACACGAGCGTAGGCACCTCGTCCTCAGACATTCTGATGCCGTGTTGCTGGGATTTGCGTGTGGTTGTGCTCCTGGTGGGTGTTGTGCTTTTGGCGGTCGGCTGTCGCAAAACTCCATCCCAAAAATTTCTGCCACCGAACATCAGCCGCCGGCGGGCACCAAAAAGTAAAAGCGGTGTGCGACATGTGGCTGTGGCACTGTGGCGCACAATTCAGGGTCCTGTTCCATCCCCACTCATCCCGTTACGTTTGTTTCGTGAAATCTACTCCGTCCTCGTAAAGTGCCCAGGCAGGATCTCCCAACGATTGCTCGGAGTCTTAGCGCGCCTCACACTCGTTGACGTATTCGATTAGACTTTGGCGGTCGTTAATGCCGCCCGCTGTGCGTGACGTTATTTGCGGCAACGCTGAATGGCCCTGTTGGCTGCTCCATACTATACGAGATGACCACGGCGCCTTCAAGACCTGACTCGTATACCGGACGAATTTCGAACTTTTGGAATGCATCATGCTTCGAGGGTGGCAGACGCCACTTTCGCAAACTTCTGAGGGCCATTTGAAGGCATGAGAAGGCACACATTGGCCCGCATTCAAGCACACATGGGATGCAGAGGCCGAGCGAACGGCATGGGTGGGATTCCGTACTGAAATGGTGATATGCCCGGGAAAGATGCAGTGAAGATAGTTGTACCAGCACCATGGCCTCGGCGAACAGGCCGCGTAGCTCATGCAAGGCACCGAAACCTCGACATATCCGTACATGTTCGCGTCCAGTCAAGAGCCAAACAACGATGCTTTCACTCCACCCACCTATAAGAGCCTGAAGCAAGGTACGTGGGCACCGTGACGACGATTTTGGTTGGACCGCCCCGAGTTCCGATCTTCCTTGGTCTGCATTTCTGGACAAGTGACTGCAGGTCACAGGTTCTCGCTCCTATTGGGGGCAGCAGTCCTGAGGCCGATGCTCGGTGGCTCGGGCTGGTGCCAGTCGCCAATATCAACAGTACCTTGCGCTGGACGTCCTGCGTGCGCTGTACGAGTAACTCGTAAATTACGAGTACCGAATATAAATGACCTGTCTTAAGTTACCATCGGATCATGGCTCGATGGAGCGAGACAGATTCATGAACGGATAAATTTGGCAAGATTGCGACATGACGAGCCCACGATGACGAGGCTGAGTACGAGAAGACGCGGCTCCTCGCAACGAGCGACTCGTAGGGCCTGGCATCGCGCCCGAAAGCCCGCAAGCAATGGGCTAGCTTGAGACGCTTTGATTGCAAGTGGCTTAGATGCGGTGGAGTCCGCACGACTGCCCCAGATGATGACGTTGTTATCTGCACACTGTGGCCCATTCCCATTCGCAAACAGGAGAGATTACGCTCTGCAAAGGTGGGGACGGGGGACGGTTCAATTGATGCTGATGATCCCTGGAAGGGCTTGGCAGGTGGAGGAGGTCTTGTTGGTGTGACCCTGCTAGTTCGGCTTCATCACGAGGTCGCAAGCTGCAGTGTTGCCGTTTTTGGGGCCCCTACGAGTACTAGCCTCAGCCCGCTTGCTCAATTTCCAGGATCCTTCGATTGGTGTGGTATTTGCGACGGGCAGCCTTGGAACAGCAGTCTGTGCGATCCCGAAGACCCGATCTGCGGTCCACGGCGTGAGACACTGGGGGGAAGAGCACTTGCGGAAGGAATCGTATTCGTCGCCCGGCCCTCGGAGTCTGGGGCAACGACAAGGCTTTGAAACGTCCCCAGGACTGTCGGCGGCGGTGTACGAGTACTCGTGCATGCTCTCAACGCGTGGTTGCCGTCCGTTGTGGGCCAGACGCCTGACATGGACTTCCCGAAGCGGGTTCACGCGGCCCATGTCTTCTCGTGTCCCAGGTCCCCTCGACAGAGTGACACTCAAAGGCCACAGATGCAGCCATCCATCGTCAGCAACTCCCTCGGTGGGGGCCACAACAAGGCTAAAGTCGCCTGGACCAACCGAGGCCTGGGCGCATCTTGCTCCCGTGGGGAAGAACGGGACGTGCGTATGTACTCGTACCCAGATGGTAAGGTATCATCCATCGCACACGGGAAAGGTAGTGTTCGTTCCTGGCTTTGCCTTTAGTCCCTCGGCTCATGGCTGCCGGCTCAGGTCACGGCTCGTTGACTGGCCTATGGGATGGTGCATCAAAGGCCTCACTTGAACGAATTTCGCGGGACAAGCAAGCGATTTGAAGTGCGGATTTGGATGGCGAGAGTGCTGTGCAGCGTTCACGGTATTGGAGGGGCGCCCAAGGTGCTTGATGCCTGTCTGCCGTGCTGATCTGCCCGGCTTCTACGCTGCAATTGCACTCGCCGTTCGTCTTGGCAAGCAGCAGCGAGACACTGGCGCGCAACTAGTTGTACGGAATCCTGTTCATGCTACCGGCGTATTTGGCCGTCAGCTTTGAAGATGCGAGATAAACTACGAGCCCTCCGTCCGTCAGTCAGCATGCCGGCCCGATTCGCCCCCAGATAACGCTACCTGTATACGTACATGCTCGCTCACTCACGCGAGGTTGTATCAAGGCTCAGTCAGGCAAGGGAGCTTAGCAAAAAGAAAAGGAAAAAACGGGGAGTCGAAGAGGCCTGCAGCCACTGCACCGGCGCGCTGGCACATGGAGGCTCGCACAAACCGCTGGCTTGGAGGCGGCCCGCCATGTCTCTGGTGACTGCTCAAGACTCGTGGAAGAGAATGGCTGTCTCGCTCGATTTGTCGAAAGGCGAGAGCCGAGCTCGTGCCATTGGATCAGGGCTCGATGCCCGAGGCAGAAATGCAGGCTGTGATTAACAAAAATCTAACTGACCACTTTGCACGACGGAGAGGGCGTATTGGGATGGAACAGCCGTCGGCAGAACGTGGCATCCAATTCCCGCGGCGCACCAGAGCATCGCCCTGCACCGAGAGGTCGCAACTCCTCGCCATCAACACATGTACTCGTATCCGTACACGACTGTACGAGTACTCGTATGCGTGAGCACGAGCAGTCGAGGTCGTGCAGGGGGGTCAAGTGCGGCTGTAGGGTCGTTTGACGAAACGGGACAGACGACGTCCAGAGGGCCGTCACGCGGCGGCGCTGCGCTGCGCTGTTGCCGGGCCAGCAGGCGCTCAACACTGCAGGACCACGGCCGCCGCCGTCCCCAGATGCCCATCGTGGTAATGCCACCCTGGCCCTGTTGGGCCGGCGAGTAATCACGCTGCAGCGTCGCAGGACCGCGGCCGGTGCAACCGGCAAGGGGAGCCCGCCAAAAGCAACGCGCCGACAAATCACAGGCGGCTGGTGGGCTGCACAGCCTGGCGCCGCTGCCGGGGTCAGCCCAGGGCATCAGCCGCCAGCAGGCCCGCGTGCGAGCGCCCTGCAGCCTGCGAGTGTTCGCCGATGCCCTCCACGACGCCCGTCAGCCAAGCCGCCAGCGCCGGGCCACGGTCGGGGCCGCCTGGAGCAGCCGTCGACGCCGGGCCTCGTAAATTGGACCGTCTTTGTTGTTGTTACGAGCTGGCGGCAGGGGTTTGGATTCAGAGAGCGGACGGTCTCCGTGGACAGCCTGCTAAGGTGGTGAGCGCCGGCTTGGCCGTCTGGCTGGCTGTGCTCCAAAGGAAGGGTCGCTGCACCGGTAGTCGGCGTCCCCGTAGGCACAGAGCCTGTTGGTGCAGTCACGCCGTGCGTGTTGTGTGTTCCACGGTACGGTGCTGTGCTGCCCTGTGCTGTGTTCCACGGTGCTGCCGCGCCGTCATTTCCATCACCACAACCATCAGAGCCGCGCCGAGTCTCCGGGCCTTCGATCCAGGGACGAACACGACCCCGGGCTTCGACTGAATGCAGCCGGCTCTGTGTCCTCAATGACGGGCAGCGGCAAATCTGCGTCTGCTTCGTGGCCCGTCCATCCGCGTCCGGGGGTGCAGCTGGGCCCCTCCCTCTCGCCCTCCCTGTTCCCGCACGCCCGCTCGCGCGCGCACCCCGGCCACTGACTGGCCCGTCTCGCTCCCTCCCCCATACTGTAGGTGCTCATGGGTCTTTGGTCCTCATCAATCCTCGTTCTCCCATCTTCTCCCCCGTCCAACCCAGCCCTTCCGCCGCCTCGCGCGCTCTCTGAATCCACCACCTGGTGCGATTCCAGCTGCATATCTCGTTGAGAGTTGCCGCTGGTATTGGCCGTCCGCTCCTTTGTCGTCGCATCAGTTTTGCCTTTGGCCAGCCCTTTGGTTCAGCGCTGCATTTGCATTTCCAGTCAGGTCTGTGCTCCGTTCTCGAGCGCGCTCAGGCGTGCATCGTTGCCCGTCCGCCATCATTTGCTCGAATGGCATCCGTTGGCAATGGCCCATGTGTTTTTGTGGCTTTTGGCTTGGCCTTGGGCTTCGTTGAACCGGAAACTGACCCTTCACGCAGACTCGAATACAGCCAGGCACTACGGGCACAAAAAAAATAGAATAACCTCACCATCCGCATCGTCGTCGTTCAACTTTTCCAGCACGAGACGCAGGACGAGCGACGCCGCTGACCACCATTTCGCCCGTTTCGCTCCCTCCTATGATAAACTCAACATTTTAGTTGTCCATCACTTCTAGTAGCCGCGGCGCGGCTAGAGGAAAGATGGCAACTGCGCAGGCTCAAGGGTTGGCGATGGAGGCCTCCCCTGTCCACCTTGTCGAGGATCCTCCGCGTCTCGCTCCCTCTGACCAGATGAGCCGCCCGAATGACGCCTCGGCTCGAAAAGCGTCGACCCAACCCGACGTCACTCCCCCGAATCCACCTTTCGTCTTTCCCGCCCGTCTGCCTTCCCCGTCGTCGGGCCCGACGTTGAGTTCTCGTACCAGTGGACGTAGGCCAATGTCCGCGATTGAGCTCCATGGCCCGACTCCCGAGACCTCGCCCGAGACCGCCGATAGACCACGCAGGACTATGGCGCTGCCTGTATTCAGCTTCAACCCTGGGGCTTCCCTCCCACCAGATCCCGACTCGATGACTCTCCTGAGCCCTCCTATAACTCCCAATTCGGCGAGGCCGATCCCGTCTCCCTCACGACATGGGCATCGAAGAGGTGGAAGCGAATTCGTTGGCGGTAGTATTCGCGACGGCAACTCGATTGCTGTCATGAGCACCAGTCCTACCAAGTCAGACAGTGGGTTCGCATCCCCAGGACTCGCGCCTCCCCCAAGGCGCGGCCATCGTCGGGGCGTTTCTGGTGCCATATCTACCAGCGAGTTACCCACCATGCATTCGCTTCCCGACTTCACCATGCCAAAGGGCAGCAGTGCTCCAAACAGTCCCACTGCATTCGATCCCAGAGAAGGCATTCCCATCCCGATCAACGACCAGTCACCCAATCTGCCGGAGCCGGCTCACAGCCTGGAAGAGAATGCACGATCCAATGCTTTACTCTCTGACATCGCCGTGCTTGCCACACCTAGTCCCCAAACATCCGAAGTCGAGAGCAGCATACTGAGGCAGGCTCGGCCTGTAAGAGCTCGCGTTGGATTTTCGGACAAGCTAGAGTTCATACCCCGACCGTTGTCGTTGGTTTCAAGCGACACTTCCAGCACCGCCACGGCACGACCCGGGCACTCAGTTTCCGGCAGCATATCCTCAATTGTGTCAGCTGCCTCCCCAGGCGGGCGAGAAAGCCCTGCCCAGTTGTCGAGGAGCCCTACGCGGGAGCTGGCCGACTCGAGGCCGAGCACCGCAGGCGCCATCTTGGAACATACAGCGAATCTTAACGCCGGCAACGCGGCAAACATGTCTCCGAAACGTCGCAACTCCATCCCGACACTGCTGAATATTGCTGAAGCGCAAGCCTCGGACTCAGCCAACCCCACGGCGCCGACGACGAAGACGCCGAAGCGTTGGTCGTTTTTCGGCCTAGAGCCGCCCTTCATGAACTCCGCAGCCCCTCCGAAAAGACGACCATCAAGCTCTAGCTCGTCGGAGTCTGTCTCGAGGGCTATTTCTGGCGGCTCATCTACCGACCATGAGTCCGACTCTACGGAGACTGGCAGAGAACCGCCATCTTGCGCCAAGAAGACGAGCAAGAAGAGGAGCAAGAAGAAGAAGGTCAAGGGATGGGCTGGCTCAATCCTACCTCGAAAGCCTCGGTGCAGCAAGAAACAATCCAAGGCCACAGATGTCCGGCCGCCCACGCCTCCGCCCTCTGTCGGCCTCTGCGAGGATGCAGAGGACGGTGTCGGTGCCGATGAAGCAGAGGTTCCAGACCTCGAGCTGCCTGTTGTGAGCGTCACGTTGCTGGATTCTCCCTCGAGGTCCCAAGACAATTCCGAGGCCCACCGGCCGAGAGAAGATGCGTCGCAGCCCATGATTGATTTAGATGCCGCACTAGGGCCCTTTAATACGCCCCTTCCGCACAACGCAGAATGGGAAGCAGCACAGCGAGCTGCTGGCAACGCCGGCAAGAGGCGGCTGCACAGCGCGCAAGGGTTGAAGGGCTTCAGTGGCCCCGGCATGCATTATCACCGCCGAGCAGAGTCGGCACCTGACCTTCCGCCCTTCGACGCAGGCCGGGCCGGCATCCACCGTTTCGGCAGCAATCCCACGATGGCCGATGTGTTCGAGGAAGATGAAGAGGAAGAAAACGCCGGCACTGGCACCCAGCCCGAGGCATCAGGCAGCGCAAAGCCCGAGCAGGATGACTCGGATGATGGCGAGATGACTCCTCCCGCTACGGTCCAGCGGGCGGACACCCCTTCTGCTGCTGCACCGAGTCAATTCGAGACGACACTTGCCATGCGGAGGACGAATCCAGGACCGAGTGAAGACGACCGAAGTGCTGCACCTTCCGTTCGCACTGAAGGTTCTAGGACGTCACTCCAAGAAGTCGTTGTCGAGGAAGCTCCGTCAATTATCTTTCGCCACGCCAACGTGTTTCACAACGGCTCCGACTCGGCAGCGTCGTCGCCGAGAAGGCTTTCCGGCGCGAAGGAGCTTTCGCCGGTGGAGGTCGTGCCGGGCTATTTCGGCAATGCATCGGCCATGCCCATAAGCCCTTACGCTGCGAGCCATGGGTCGTCGCCACACCCGTCACCTCGGTCGCCCATGTCGATGGACGCCCAGCGCATCTCGACAGCGCCATCGTCGGTAACAGACGAGAACAGCTTCCAGTCGCTCCTCATGGGCGAGCCGGGACCAGAGGTTCGCATATCAGTGGACTACGACATCCCCTCGCTCACGTCGAGTAACTCGACCATGACTCGGGATAGCGCCTTCATCCCAAACCCACGCATGTCCCAGCCGAGCCTCCGCGAGCAACGGCCCGTCTCCGTATCGTCGGCCGCATTCGGGCGTCGGCGATCGAGCCTCGTCAGCTTGAGCAGACTCATCAGCAGCTCACATGGGGAGCGGAGCAAGCTCTCGATGGAGGTGACGCTGGACAACGAGTCGGAAAACAGGCGCTCGAGGTCCAAGGGAAGCAAGACAAAACAGCGACTGGGGCGCATGATGCAGTTCTGGAAACCCAGCAAAGATGGGGCGCCAAGCTGAGCCTGATCAGCTGCGCCACCCTTTGCAGCAAGCATCGGAAGGGCTGTCCGGCCAAGGGGGGCGCAATTGGTCTTCTTCTCATGAATATTATATGGATGTTATGTAAAGTGCACATTTTCACAAGTTCTATGACGCAGGATCTATCTTGCTCCTGGGTGCTCAAACGAGACGAGGAGGAGGTGGAGCGGTTGAGTCTGGAGAGGAAGGCCAAGAACATATACTGAGGAACAGTATCGAGGATCTTGGAAGCAAGGAGTGGCTCGAAGGTTTGATGATGGCATGAACATTGTTATTTAGCATGATCACACAGCATTGTCTCTACTGCCATTTGAAGGGTGGTGGAGCGCGAAGGGACGAAGTTCGGACATAAGGGGTCGTACTAGTTAGATGCTCAGACAATTATTCAAGAGCCAACTAGAACGCTTAATAACGACATGACTCTTCTTTAACTTTCATCTGACATTTTGCCAGAAAGTGGTCTCAACTTCACCTCCCTGTCCGGGGACAAGGCTAAGTAAGGTCAGTGCAAAGTAGATTATTCGGGGTGAATATTAAGTTGAATTCAGACAGCGGCCCACTGGTCTGGGGCCACAGCCATAATAAAGATAGGATGGGTATGATGGTATCGCTAACAATGCCCGAGCCAAGCAATGCCCTCAGAAATTAGAAAAAACCACACCTCACCAGGTGGCACCGTCGCGCCGTCATGCACCCAGCAGAGATCTCCACTTCACACGGGCCGCAGTGCGCTCCCTCCCCGTGGAAGTGGATGCGAGCAGACGAGGATAACAACGTCCCTAGAAGGCGTCCTCGAAAGGACAGTCGACGCTGTCATGGCCGTCCCGCTCACACACCGCGCACCACTTGTCCGGGTCCATGACGCCGCTCTCCTTGCCGGCCACCGGGCCAGACTCCATGGGGTTTGGGAGGATCTTGACCGTCGGCGTCGTCGCCGGGACGGGCGTCTTGGACTTGACCGGGAAAAGGGGTGCCGGATGTGCGTCATCCGTGTCTAGAGACTTCAAGTCGTCGCGAACGTCATGCTTGCTGGTCTTCATCTCGCCGGCGTTCTTGGCACCGTCGGGACCGAACATGTTGGTGCACGTCAGGATGTCGTGGCCGCTCGTCTCGCAGATCTCGCACCAGAGAGTGCTAGTCTCGGTGGCTGTCGAGTGCGTGTCGCTCTCGTGCATCGTGTCAAGCGTATGTCCTCGTTTGTGAGTAGCCTCGGGGGGCCGCGGCTCGTGGGTTCGAATCGGGATGACCGTATCACGGGAGTCTCTGAGAGAAGACCGGTGGGCAGGCTTGAAGTTCCCTTGCGCGCCGAAGCCGCTCCCTCGAAGCGTCTCCAGTTCCTGCTCCAGTTCCGCTTCCCTGTTGCGCTTTTCCTCCACCACAGCCTGCAGCTCGGCCACCTGCTTTTCGAGGGCATCGCGCTTGTGCTCAGTATGGCGACCACCCGAGCCACTCAGCGAGCCAGATCGTCGCGGGTGTCGCCGGTCATCTCCTCCAGGAACAGAGTCTCGGCTCAGCGAATGAATGATGGCTTTGAGACCCCTGATCTCATCTTCCTTTTGCTCAAGCTCCTTTGAAGTTGCAGCACTGTCGCCATGCGGGTCGAGAGCTGTTGCAGCTTTGTCGCGCTCGCGGCGTAATTCCGTTCGAGTTCTTTCCACCTCACCCCGTAGGAACTCGGCTTCACCACGGGCCTCGGCCTCCCCACGACGAGCATCTTCGAGGCCTTCCTCGAGCTCCTGGACCAGCTCTTCCAGTTGCTTCAGTTGGCTCGCCACCGAGTCCACGTCCAGGTTTCTGGCCTCAAATTCTCTAATCTCGGCCATGATCTCCTCTATGCGCTTCTCGTACACTCGCTCCGTTTCTGCGCTGGCCATCTCGAGGGTGTCAATAGTACTTCGAAAGTCTGCTCGGTGGGCGTCGAACTCTGCGGTGAGCATGGCGATCTTTTCGTTCTTCTCCCGCAGCATTTGTCGAAGCTGTGCAGAGTCCTTGTCGTCTAAGCTATTTCTTCTCATACCGAGTCCCTCAGGATGCTCAATGAGAGTCTGAAGCTCGACCAAGCTGCTCTCCATCTCCGACAGCGTTGATCCCTGGTCCCGGAGCTGCCGATCGCGTTCCTCGAGCTGCGAGCGTAGGCGCTCAATCTCCTCATCGTTGGCAGCGTTGGCGCGCGAAGCCGGGCGATGAATTTTCATGTTGAACGACGAGACCGACCCGACACTGCCATCGGTCTTCGTTCGATGCAAACCGATGGGTGTCGCCTCGTCGTCGAAACCTGGAGCCGATCCCATGGCTGAAGCGCTGCGAGGCGCTATGCTTGGCTTTCGGTCAAGCCTGGACGCCTTCTTGCTGGGGTCACCGGCCGTGCCGCGGACACTCTGCGCAAACTTGTTGGTAGGGCTCCCGTATCTGGGAGGCCCTTTGACCGGGCTCGCGATGGAGGGCCGAGGCGCAGACGGCATCTGGGTTCGACGAACGGGAGAGTCGGGGCGAGGCAACGACGTTCTCGGGCGTTTGCCTTGAGGACTGGGAGCCCGAGCGCCGGGGCCAACGGAGGCGCTGAACTTGGGCAAGGGCAAGCCTGGTGTGGGAGGCGTGAAAGACATGCCATTCCGCAGGCCCGCGTTGGTCGGCGTCGGTGTCATCGGGAACGCGGCCATGGGCGAGGCTCGTCGAGCAGCCTTGGCAATGGGCAGGAATATGCCCGCGCCAGGGACCGTGGTGGTGAAGTAGGCTACGCTGTGAGAATCGACGTTAGCTTCGCACTCGAGGCCGTAGAAAGTATTCCTGTCCTCTGCATACCCGTCCACACTGCCATTGTTCTTTCCCCTCGCTGCGAAGTCCGGATGCAGCTCCACGCCAGCAAAGGTGCCCTTCTTCCCCTTTACGGCGCCAACGAAGCGGATGGTCCCGTGCATGCCGCCGGGGACGTCGACGGCGTCCCCGACGGCGATATCCTCGGCGGCGGATCGGCCAGGCGTCAGGGGGGCCATGGTGCGCGTGGGAGAGTCGCTCATGACGGAGTCGAGGGCGTAGCTTTCACTGACATCGGGGATGCTGGCGAGCGAGCTGGGGGTCAGGGCGGCGAGCGAGGCCTTGCGTGACAGCCCCGGGGGTGCAAGCCTCGACTGGGACGCGTAGACGGAGCCGAGATCAGGCGTGGACGCGGTGGTGACGGGCCTGCGCAGCGACCGTGCAAAGGCGGGCTTGGTGCTCGTAGCGGATGATGTTGTTGTTGTTGCGGTAGCGGTTGGAGCCATGGCGTTTGGCGTCGAGGCGCTGCCCGGCGGTAACTGCTCGTACCTTAACTTGGCCTTATTAGGCTATGACTTAGGGACCTGGAGGAAATTCCAGTCGGGAAGACCCGCCCTTGTTTACTCGGAGACCCCTCGCCGCAGCATAAGCGTGGGCGAGCGGCAGAGTGGCGCGCCCCTCCGAGCCCAGAGGTTCTGGAGCCAGCTACTATACCTTAAGGTACCTTACCTAGGTACGGTACGGCAGCCTGAGGAGGGAGAGCAGGATAAGAGGAGAGGGTGAGGATGAGAAATCGCGAGCAATTTGTGAGAGGAAGAGGAAGTGAAAAGAAAAGAAAAGGAGAAGGTTGTTCGTTCGAGGAAAAGGAGTGAAGAAATCGTGCCATGGGCGTGCGCCAGCTCTACCCGCCCTCGTCAATGTTTCACTGCTCCAGCGGCGGCGATGAATACCTCAACAAGCACTGAACGGCATTCGTGATACCTCGAGGACGAGCACCACGGCCGTCTAGTGGCTCAAGCTGTTTGTTCCGGCGATGTCGAGCCGAGGGTCGCAGCTCGTTGACTGTCTGCTGAGCGTCGCCGGGTAATGTGACGCAGCTCACGAACGGCTGGCAGCGTCCTGAGGGTGCTCCTGGCAGTTGGCAAGATGGAGGAGGACAATGCCCCAAATGCAGACAGAAAGGAGGGAGGTCGTCACCATCATCTAGGTCCGTCGCCAACAAGGGTCCTGTGCCTCAGCAGCCCTTCCTCATCTCGCCCGTTTCGCATCTTGAGGCACACCCTTGCCGATTTACATTTGAGTACCGATCCACAGGTTGGCTGGCTACACGTGCATATGCGCCCCCGTCTGGCTCCTCCAATGGCGACGAATGCGTCTCCGAGTTGGTATGCAATGAACTGACCCGGCTGATCGCATGCAGTGACGCGACAACTGTTTACTCTCGGCCGAGCTGCCCGTCACACCCGTTTGCGAAGGCCCGCATGTGTTTGTTGCCGTCTGTTCTTTTGACAGTAACAGCGTCCGGCGCTAATTTGAGCGAGCAGCGGCTAATTACGGGAGTACAAAGAGACGGGTGTATGCCGTTGTCGTTTATTTTTTTCATTTTCTTCTTAATTTTTTTTTTTTTTGAGAC
>JALHBW010000095.1:0-139757 GCA_024339985.1 Tolypocladium endophyticum
AAAAAAAAAAAAAAAAAAAAAAAAAAAAAAAAAAAAAAGGAAGGGGACTTGAAAGTCCTTACTAGCCGCCAACGCCTGCACATTTTCCGGCCCTGCGCTCGCAACTCTAAACTCCACGCGCCTGTAGTTGGGAGATGATTACGGTGGTTCGGAGGCTGGTGTTCACTTCAGCGCCGAAGCGATCAATCAGTCCTCAATGCCGTTCCAGGACTTCTCGTCGTCGGAACGCACCTGGCTGCTGTTTGGCGTCAGCGTGGCTGGCTTCACGGCCTTGTCCGTCGCCGCCACCTTGCGCGGCGGTTCGGCGGCGTCGACGGGGGGCGAGCGCTTCCGCTTCCCCGGCGAGCTGGTCTGCGGACCGGCCTCGGTCGAGTAGGATCTCCGACCATCCTTCTTGACGGGTGACGTCTGGGGTGACTGCTTGGGGCCGGTGGCAGAGGAAGCATCAGCGGTGCCGGGCCAATGGCCCTCGGGCTCGCCGTTCCACCGTGCAAGCATGTTAGCAACCTGCGGGCCCCAGACCTCCTCGCCCTTGGCAAGCTCCTCAAACTCGAGGGTGTTGGTTCCTCCAACGGTGAAGTCGCTTTGCCGGGAGCGACAGAGCTCAGCCATGAGGCCTGCAGACTCAAGCCTGGATCCCAGGTCATGGCAGAAGCTCCTCACGTAGTATCCCGACGTTACCGTCAGTCGAATCTTGCATGCCGGGGGACCCTCATCTTTCCACGGCGGCGGCGTGTTCTTGTCCGGGGATGGGGGGACGAGGTTCGACCCCTTCTGGGAATAGGTGGGCTGAGGGAAGGCCCCGAGCGCGCCAGACATCATGGGCTCCTTGCTAGTTCGCCGCTTCTTAGACGGCTTGTCTCTTATGAGCTCATCTTGCCTCTCCTCGAAGCTTCGCTTGAACGACTCATGCGCCGCTATCGCCTGGTCGTCCTCCTCCTTCTCCTCGGGCGTCAGCTTCTTGCCCGTTTCTTGCAGCTTCTTGACCTTCCAGACCTGCTCGGCAAGATTCCGCTCGGCTGCCTCGGCCTCCTCCGTGGGCCACCGATGGTCGTGCGACCCGGGCTCGTACCACTCGAGGAGCTCCACGTCGAGGGCCTCGACCTCTCTGCCCTCAATCTCTCGGGGTATCGGCTTTCCCTCGCGTGCGTACTCATACAGCGGCTTGCCGTTCATCTTGAGGGCCGAGTACAGCGGCGGGATCTGCATCTGCTTGCCCTTGAACTTCTCAAGCTCCTTTTCGACCTTGTCTCGTGTGATGTGATCGTAGGGGCGCTTGTTGATGAGGCGACCGACCCGATCGTAGGTGTCGGTGGTGGCACCAAAGACGACAACGGTCTCGTAAGTTTTGGTGCAGTCGAGAAACTGGGGCAGCAGTTTGGTCGCGGAGCCAATGCCCAGGATGAGCACGCCGGTTGCAAGAGGATCCAGCGTGCCTCCGTGGCCAATCTTGACCTGGGAGGCCTTCTTCTCGAACCTGCGTCGCCGGAACTGGCCCCCCGATTCCTGGCGGCGCTTAGCCAGCTCAGCGTCGATCATGGGCTTGAAGAAGGCCGAGGGGTTGAAGTGCTGCTGGCATTCGCGGATGACCTGCGCGGAGCTGAGGCCGCAAGGCTTGTTGATGGCTGCGCGGCGCTGTCAGTGCATTGCTTCAGGCCGCCATCATGTGTAAAGAAGGGAGCGCAGCGTACCAAAGACGCCATCGCGGACGACGTCCGAAGCCATCTTCACAACCTTCCCAGCTCGGCGCATGCGAAGCCCTGCCGCGTGCTTCAAGAAAGGCGCAGGGACAAGGCTGCCCTGGGCAAGACAAGATCAACTAGGCCGCTTCTGCTCTTGCTGCCAATGGAGGATATTGCTCAAAGGACGCTCATGCGGAAAATCCAAATCGCGAGGCGGAATACGCAGGATGGTGATCCTCGCGGAGCTCCCGAATGTCTTCGGGTAGGGAGAAAAAAAGTTGACTGCAGCGGCGACAATCGCGACCAGGGCTTGCGCCAATGGCCACCGGACGGGCCAGGTCCTGGTGGGTTCGGGCCCTGCGTTTTCCCCTCCAAGGCCCCCACCGTTTAAGCACGCCGTCGACCGCTGCGAGCCTGCACGGTATAGCGCGTACGTATACGTAGCGCGTATGTATAGCGCGTATAGCGCTGTGCCCCACCACCCCGAGCCCACTGTGCGGCTCCTTCGCCTGCCCGGGAGCTCGCGCTCCACCCGCTCGCTGCATCATCTCGTGCTTCGCGACACTCCGAGCCAACGGTTCCTCGTCCTCCGCCGACATCGCCCATCAACCGCTCACAACTCGCTCAGCCGTTCAAAGCCAGCTTCGGCAGGCATCGTCACGCCCGCATCACAGACTCGACGCCTCTGCCGCTGGCCATTACCAGCACATTGCTTGCGTCGGTCGGCGCATGCACGTCCTGACCCGTTGAAGCAGCAGGCGGCCCACAACTCGCGCCATTCATGATCGCCTCATCGCCATGACTGGGGCAACGGCTGGACGCAAGCGCCGTGCGTCCACGTCTAGCGTCGAGAGCGTCGACGAGAGCCAGATCCGGTGGCGCCAGGAACACTCGGTCGTCCGCAGTGTCCTTAAGAGCGTGCCCTCGGACGACTGGCCAATCTTCGAACTGCGCGATGCTGTGGTCCTGAACAAGGACGGCGAGACGCTTGAGAATGCTCTGCACGTTGGCATCAGAGGGCCGTACATTGTGCGCGGCTATCTCATCATCGACGACCCGTCGCAAAGATCGCATTGTAAGTCTGCATCCTTGGCTATGCGCTGCTTGCCTGACTGTTCATTGCAGTGGTCATGCGAGTCCGCGCCTCTACTCCTCTCGAGATTCGAAATTGCGTCTACTTCTCCATTGGCGAGTCACCAGACGGAAGCCCTCTGATCTGGCTCTCTGGCAACGGTGGTTGGTACGAGATCAACCCTTCGCCCGCCTATCGTCCCATCTACAAAAAAATGTGCGAGGCTACGACCTTGTACTACAACCTAGTCGACATATACACTTCCAGACGCCTCCCTAAGAAGCCCAAGAAGACAAAGGCCGGGTGGATGGACGAGCTCTCCGGAGTTTTTCTGCAGTATGCTGCGCGCGTTGGCGACGGCTCCACCTTTGAAGAGGTCATTGACCGCTGCAACGAACATGCTGGCTTCTTCATCAGCCAATTTGCGCAACAGGAGCAGCCGCTTGACTGGTGTCCCACCGCCTTCTACAAGTGGCTCACCACGGAGCACGCTGTGAGTACAATCTCCCCACTTGAGTGCCTCCTGGCAGTCTCCGTACTGATTCGAGAAGGACCTTGTCCAACAGATGGAGAACGTGAACAGGAACCCTCTAAAGAACTCGCCCATTCCGTCTGCCGCAGATTTGAGTCCAAAGCCTCGAGAGCGCACCATGACGCCCCTGGTAAAGAGGGCTGGCGAGGAGGCAATTTCACGCCCCTCCGACGGGCTGTTGAAAGGGCGGTCACGGGGCTCCAGCGTAACTGCGCCGACAATGGCAAAGTCGGCTACCCCGGAGGTCAAGCCAAGCATTGCTCCTCCGCCTGTCAAAGATCGATCAAAGGAAGCCTTGCAGATACCTGATCTAGCGGCGGCCGAGGACACGGCGACCGCATCCGACTCGCCATTCGCCACGGTCTTCAAAGCTGTGGAAGAAGCCTACGACGCCTTGATTGTGACCAAGAAGGGGGTCAAGTGGAACTCGCTGCTCAACAAACTGTACTTCACCTACCGCTTTCCCAACTATAAAGACGGTACATCGGGCTGTCACAAGGTTCCTGTGCAGGAGATAATGCATTACAACTCCAAGGCGCTCTTGCAGAGTCTCGACAAATCCAAGTACGGCGACCTTGAGATTTGGGCCTCTCTCCAGGAGCTATCAGAGACCGAGTTTCGTCCCGTCTGTTACAAGCCATCCGACTTTCCCGTCCCCTTTGTATTGCGAAAGTCAATGCCGCGCCAGCCCAAAAACGATCTGCTGCAGCCGCCAGCCGAGCCGTCAGGCCGAAATGAAGACGATAGCTCCCCTGTGCCCCGAGGCAAGACTCTCAAGCGCCCAGGCCGTAAACCGGGCACAAAGAGCAGCCTTCGTCCAGTCAACGCCCCCGTGAAGAGGCGTTCCTCACAGCTCGAAAGCGAGTCCGAGTCGGAGGCTTCGGGCCTTAAGAGCTCGCACTATTTTTCTGACGGGGACGAAGTCATGGGAGATGCGCCAGAGGAGCAGACGAAACAAAACGGAGGGGCTGCCGCCAACGGCGTGCCCGCAGCGCCCGAAGAAGACCCCATCAAGATTCTCATTCGAGCAGAACAGATCCCGTCAACCGTGCCGCAGGGCCCCGACAATACGTGGACGTGTGAGCAAGAAGGGTGTGACTTCATAGTTCGCGGCGGCGACGACGACGAATGCCAATCACGGGTACGCGAACACTTTCGCGACCACGAACAGCAGCTTGACAGGGTCAGCCTCGCCGTCACCGAGAGCCGCCCACATCTGCCCATCAAGTACGCATACTTTCCCCCTTTCCTCATACAAGTGCAATTTAGCTCGCATGAATCTTCATCCCCTGGAGCGCCAGCAATGTCGAGACGTTCAATGCGCCAGGCAGCCACAGATTCTCCCCCCAATACAGGTAACCGCGAAGCAGCGCCAGCAGCCGTGGCCCTGATATCCCCGCCGGCCAGCGCCAGCGTCTGCGACCCACCGCCAGATCTAAGTGGATCTGCTGTTGACGCATTCCGCGACATTGTGCAGCACTTTCGCCGGAGGCCTCGCCCCGTCTCGGACAGAATACACAGTCTAACGGTGTTGCAGTCATTTGCTCCAAAAGATCAAGCGCATGGGCGAGAAGACGCAGAGTCACCAGCAGCAGCAGCAGATGGTGAACGGAACGGTGCCGCCACAGCCGATCAAACGGAGACTGATAGCGTGACCCTCGCGGGGGATAGGGATAACTGACTGATCTTGCAGGTTGGCTGGGGTTTGCATTGTAAAACGTGAGGCCGCATCGAGCGTTGGCTAGGAGGGGTTCGGAACTCACGACACATACATTTGCTTTGGCGTTGGGCGGGACACTGGCTTCTGGGGACAGCAAGGCACTCGCTGTCATGAATGCGGCATCAGGCGTTTAGTGTCTGGATGGGGCAGGGAAGGGCATAACTTGACTTGATGTCGGCACACAGTTCTACGGCTAGACATGGATAGTCCACCTGTTTGGCCAACAAGAGAGCCACTGAGGCCAATCGCTCCACGGTGCGGCTACTACTATACACTTGCATCCCTTGCCCTAACACCCCAAAAGCAAAGCCAGCAACAGCAAACACGAGGAAAGAAAAAGGTGCTGTTGACTCCTACTGGTCCCCGGCAGCAGCCCCATCCGCAGTCGTAACCATCCTGTCCTTCTGGGTCTCGAGGACAAAAGTCTCCTCAATCGCCGCCATGCGCTGGTATACCCGAAGCCAGCGCTGGCCCCATCGACGAATCATGGCCTCCCTCTCGCTCGAGCCGTCGCCATCCTCCATCATCTGGTCCTTGTTGCCGGCAGCCCAGCTGGCCAGTGCGTCGTTGATGGCGCTGAAGAGGTCTCTCATGGCTTTGGCCTCCTTCTCGCGGGTCTCGCTGTCCGCATCGGCCGATGTAAGCACTTGGCGAACCCGACCGCTCACCTTCGCGACAGTGTTGGAAACCAGCTCAAAGACGTGGGCCTGGCCGAGAGACTCGCCGTTGTTGGTGCCGTTGGCGGGCGTACTGGCGACGAGGGCCCAGTCCACGATCGAAAAGGGGGTGAGGATTGAATAATTGAGCAGCTTCTCGATGATTGAAATCGCAACGCCAGGGTGGGCCTGCCAATAGCTCATTACGGCCGAAACGATCTGCGCACGCGCAGCGCCTGAGGCAGACCCGGCTTCGATGAGCCTTCCCTTAGTCCGGTCGATGCAGGCCAGAACGTGGCTGAGAGATTTCGCCCCGACCCAGCAGACGGCCGTCATGAACACGTCCGTGCTGGCTACGATGGGATCCAAGGCATGTTCGCTGGCCTGAGTCTGAATGCTGTCAATGACAGGTTGGAATTCCTCGTCCGGAGCCTTGCGCCTAAGCAGGGCGCCAATCTCTTGGCCCTCCTTCGAGAATGGAGTGTCTGTCGATCCAAGATGCGCATTAGCGATGGCACAATTTCAGTCACAATACATGGTACCCACCGGGATTCTTGAATTTAAAGTCCGGCACATCTTTCTCCTTTTCAGGTCCGATTAAAGGCTGATAAGGCTCGGGCAAAGTCTTCTGGATTCTCTGGGCGAAGCTGAGCCGCACTTCCTTGTCTAGCGCGCCCGACAAGAACCATTTGAGAGGGTCAAGGTCGGGCAGCCGAACATCGTCGGCCCATTCTGCCCATTTCCAAGTGAAACCAAAGTTGCTCAAATGATGGGAAAACCAGTCGAGGAAGCGGTAACTCAGCTCCAGGTCCATTCGCGGGCTGTTCCGATAGAGGTACCTGATGGCTCGGCCGAGACTGGGCGCGATAGCAGCCGGGGCAAGCTTGCACGCCTCCGTCAGCACAGAGTGGTAGTAGACGACCTTGCGCTCAGGTTTGGGCAGCTGAAACAGTTGGGAAAAGACGGTATCTACGGCGACGTCTTCTGGTTTCCAGGTATTCCGGCCCGTTGGAAAGTTGCGAAGCTCGTCAAACGGCGTCGCTCTCTTGACAAATGTGCCGTCGGCAAAGTAGCAGTCGAGGTCCATCAAGTAGCGTGCACCGGCATTTCGGTTGAAGTCGAGAATATTGATGGTATCGGCGAGGCCATCTCTAACTAGCGACGCCGCGATGTCCGCATGTCCAGGGACGGAGTCGGTCTCTTGGTCGGCATAGACGGAAAAGTATACCTCGGGGAACAGCGGCCGGGGCCCGGCGATGACGGTCGCTGGGACGGTTATGTCAGGCAGCGCATGCTTCGGGGCGTTTGCAAGCTTGTCTTGAGCTTCAATTTCTTCCAAAGGCAGCTGCCAGGGGCGAGGAAGACAGGCAAGCTCCCAGTTCTTGGAGGCTTCCGACTGTAACTGCTTCTGCAATAGCATGCAAAGACTCGGAGATGCTGCAGAACCTCCGTCTTTTGCCTGCGAAAGGTATGGATCGACCAAAGCTTGCAGAGCATGAGGCTCAGAGGCGATGATGTCGGTCTTTTCCATCAGCTCTGCTGCCTTCTGTTGAAATTGTCCCGGCGCCGAGGCCATGGCATATGGAACCGTCAGCAGAATAATCTTGACGAGCTCTGTGCCGATTGTCTGGTCAAAGTTAGCGTGTGTTACGGTTGTTGCCTCGCTTGATTGATGACCTACATCGTCCGAGCTAGCAGTCTGCAAATCAGCCGCACGGCTGAACAGCTCCTCCAGCAGTGGAAATACACCATCACCCTCCAAGCAGGATTGCATACAGGCTAGAAACTTCAGAAGAAGTTTCACCTGGCGCCACTCTCCCCGGCTAATGTTGCTGTCGATTGCCTTCGCAAGGCGATCCAGGACCATATCCACGAGTTCGGGTTTCGTCGTGTTCGCAACCAGCACGACAGCGGCCACAAATGGAGTCTTCAGCGGTTGCTCAACAGCCAGCTGCATTGCGAGGTTGACAAAAACTTCCCGCAGCTGTTCGTCGTCATAGTTGTCGGTTACCATGCGGGCAATCGACTGCACCTCCACGTCCCATTGTCGCAGTGGCGAGTCTGCAATCGCGAGGAGCTGTCGACGAAGCCGAACGGGAACGGGCGCCGAGTCTGTTCGTCGGCGCTGGTGTCGACGATCATAGTGGTCGTCATCGTCTGAATCCAGAGCTGGGTCAGCACCAGGTTGCCTTGATTCCAACGCGTTTCGCAGCTGCGCAACTGACCTCTGTATCGCCTTTTGCGCTGGTTATAGCCGCCAGACTGTCTTCTGTCGTAATCTGCCATGATACAAGCCTCTATGCAGCCAAATTAGACGTGCGCAGGCCTCAATGGGTTTGAATGATGAGGTCTCGTGGCCGACGAGGGAGGTTGGCGTCACTGGGCGATGGAGCTTACGATTGGCGAGAAAATGCAGCTGCGCTGAGGCACCGAATACGGGCTAATTAACTTGCAAGCGCGCGCTCATTGTGCCTCGCGCGCCTCTCCTTAGGTGGAGTGCCTGATGCCTCAGGCAACCGGAGCGCCACAACGCAGGCCCCTGTTAAGCCAAGCTTGTGCAAGTGCCGACCACATGGCATGGCGGCTTCACTCCACCAAAACCATGCCTCATCATGAACAACCTCTCCCATGGAGCGAGGAGCCGGTGTATAAGTTTATTTGCCGATTCTGGAGTTCGGACCCCGTAGCCTCACAGCATGGTCTTCGTCAATGTTGACCCGTCCCACGTGAGCTCTACTCGTATACTGACACGTGCTCGTCCTTCCCTGACACCGTCCTCGCAGGAGCAGCCTTGACGCCGGGCCGCGCTGTATTTTTTGAAACCAGTACTCAAGATCCTCACTTTTCTTTTCTTTTGCTTCGAAACTATGCCGGCCACATGGCTACCCCGCAATCATCATTCCGCCACCAGACTCGCCAGTCGAGACATGCATTCGACACGGTCCATCTTGACAACCATCCCCTCCTGCCCCCCCGATCCAAACCAGTCGTTACCGTGGCTAACATGGTTCGTCGCTGAGCCACTTCGTGCCAAGTCACAGATGGCAACGAATAGCAGTCAGCGTAGAGCAAAGTCGATCCAACTCTCCCAAGCACATCGACACCACCCGGCTGTCTTGATACGCGAACAACGAAAGGAAAAAGAAAGTGAACGCCAGTCGTCTCATGGTCCAAGACGTTTTCTAAAAACGGGCTTCTTCCTCGCCATGCAGCAAAGTAGTACTTTCACGGCGATGGCTGACCGCGGCTGCCCACCAGAATTTCAGCTTGCTGGGGCTCGCAATAATGCCCATCTCACCAACATGGTGGGGTGAGATTCCAGCCCGACAATCCGAACACACACGTGCGCACATCAGTGCTTCTTGTCTGCAGTTGAGCGAACAGCACATGTGCTTTCCCGCTCCAACATCGTGAGCAACGAGGCTGGATTTTCCTGGCATCCTACCGGTCAGATTTGCGTATCAAGCCATTTCCCTAGTATCCTCTGTAGACTCAGTTGTCGGGAGTGGATTGGGCAGTATGTTCCGGGGCCGTCGTACGCCTTGAAAAGGTGAAAAGATGGCCCGCCTCAACTCCATTCCGAATCGTGGCAATCAGTCTAGCTTGGCCATCATTTCTTGCTTCGACATTGGTGAAAAGTTATCAATGTCGAGTCCACGTGATGCCAGGACTGGTCTCATGTGGGCGGGAACCAGCTGCGGGTTCAGGTTAGGGGCGATGGAGAGCTCTGTCTGCACGTCAGTAGATGTTTCGCGAAGAGTGACCAGGATGAGTGGTCTGCATACCGTGGCGAGAGAAGTCAAATAGGTCAGGGAGGTCGCGAAGCTGACCAGAGCCGTGCCTCGAGTCCGGCAACTTGGTGTTGGGGTCCCTTAGCTCGTCGAAGAACGGGTGAACCATTGCATCGATAGCGGACTGTCTCTCGGTCGGAGTGTACTCCAAAAGCCGGGCAATGAGATCGATGGCGTTGGCATCAGCCTTGCGGAACACCTTGTTGAAGGGATGGGGCTTGATCTGGGGGAACTTGTGCTCCATGTAATTAGGGTTCATCGTGCGAATCTGCTCCCGCGTCGGTGTGCCGAGGACCTTGATAATCTCAACCAACTGGTCAATTCCGGATTCGCCGGGAAACAACGGTTGCCCAAGCATGAGTTCTGCCATGACACAGCCGGTTGACCAGACATCTGTACGACGAGTCAGCGATATCGATGTGTCAAGTTCCGGCGGCGCCACTCACCGATCTTGGTAGTATAGTTTGTCGCGCCAAAGATGAGCTCAGGCGCGCGATAATACCGCGAGCAGATGTACGAAACATTGGGCTCGTTCTCCACCAGGATCTTTGCACTACCAAAGTCACAGAGCTTCAAAATGCCACTGTTGGGGTCGAGCAGAAGATTCTGGGGCTTGATGTCGCGGTGGCAGATGCCTTGGGAGTGTATGTAGGCCAGAGCGCGGAAGAGCTGGTAGATGTAGAGCTTAACCTCGAGGATGGGCATGGTCGTCTTCATCTTGTTGAAAAATCGGGAAGCTCGGTAGACAGTTTCGGGAACGAACTCTTGAACCAGGTTGAGGTAGACCTCATCTTTCTACAACAAGTAGTCAGTGTCAAGAGGAACGCAGCAAAAATGAGGAAGAGCACTCACACGTTCACCGTTGGAATAGTAGAAGGCTTTCAGCTGCACAATGTTGGGATGTCTGACGATACGCATGATCTGCAGCTCACGATTCTGTGATTATGTCAGTACCGGGTGGCCTTCGAACCGTTGCAACGCAGGCAGCAGAAAGCTTACCTTGAATCTCTTGTCCTGCAAGACACGCTTAATGGCGGCATCCTCTCCTGAAGGCGAAAGTTTTGTTTGGAAAACCACGCCAAAGGAACCGTTTCCAACGATCTTGCATTGCGTGTATTGCAGGTCTCGAGTTTCTCCCGTGATTCCATCTTGGACCTTCTCCCGGATCACCTCTGCGCCAGATTGGTTAGCCACGAGAAATGACCGAAAATGCGAGTGCCAGCGGGGTAACTCACCTCCCATCCTGAGGCTATTGAAAGCGTTAGGCCGATGAGACGACATGCTGGGTTATGGCGGCCGATGCTACCGGATATTCGAGGGGAAGCGCCGGAGTTGTAGGCAGGTGAGACGTAGCAAGTTGAGGCTTTTGGCGCCGGCCGTGATGGGCAACGGTCTCGGGACGATCAGGGGAGTACTTGGTGACGCGGACGACGCAAAGACTGGATTTCCGGTGTGAGATCGCTGATCTCAGCACGGAGTCGATGATTTGAATTCGATGTACGACAGCCGGCGAAGTCAGAGGTTGTGGATTCAGCGGGCGACAAATGTGGTGGTGCCGCTTGCGAGATTCAACGTTGGTCGGCCGTCCGTTGTGGCTGGGCAGAGAGTCAATCTCAACCATCGACTTATCGCAAATGCTCGCAGGAACCCAAACACGGAAAAATGTCAACTGAAAACGAAAGAGTATGCCCACGAAAAGGTGATGGTAGGATTGTGTTGTGTTAGGAAAGGCAGCGTCAGGCTTGGAGGGGTGAGGTGCGGGGCTGCAGGGCGGGATGAGCGCTGGAGGGGGAAGAGCCGGGGCAGTACAGCTTTATAAAACAGATGCTGGCGATAATGACGAGACAACCCAGGTCATAAAGCTGAAGGTGACGGCGCAGGTCAAGGGCGGACGGGCGACTCGGGGCGATGCGCTGCAGGATGCGCTATGCATGCATCCAAGCAGGCTGAGGCGAAAAATGCCTCCTGCCGTCGAAGGGGAGAAGATGCCCGGTGCATGCGCTGCGGGCGTTGGGAGGCCAATAGCAGATGTAGCGTCGGCGGCCAGAGGAAGCAGAGGGGAAGAAGAAAGAAGAAGTGAAGGGGTTCTGCATAGGTTGGGAGGGATGGTTGATGTATGCAGTGGCACGAAGGCACACGGAGGCTTGCGGCTATGACTGGCCGGGGGGTTCGTGCTCGAAGCAGTGCGCTCGTGACAAAATGACGGAACAGGCGACAGGTGCTCGAGGAGGGGATCGACAGTGATAGCATAACATAGCGAAGGCAGGCAGCAGGCAAGCGGAGGCAGCTCGCTCTCCTTTTGAGGCCAGTGTGATGGAGCAAAAGATGGGCGATGGCAACGGCGAAAGGGCAACCAAAGGCTTGCAGCAGGCGGCACGGAAGGGGCTCACTCACGGATGGCGACGATGATGCTGTCGTTCGTTTCGGTCTACCTGAGCGAGCAGTCGAAGACGAGAGGGCGACAGTCGTCGAATGGCTATTGCAAAGGTGTACGAAACTCGTCGTTGCGGTGGAAACTACGCTGACGAGAGTCGTGGACAGGACGAGGCAAGCGGCAGCTGTCTGTCAATCGTAGGCGGGCGGGCTCTGCGACGGCGTAGCTGACGGAGGGTATCTTGTCGAGAAGCGTCGCGACGGTGAATTGCAGCAATACGGAGGGCGCAGGGCAATCACAGCAGCAGGAAATCGTATCAATGCGAAGCGTGCTGCCGTTGCAATGGCGATGGCGGTCGACAGGGCGTGGAGACGGTGCAAGGTTGGTGATGCGATGAGCTAGGTGCTGGCTGGCGAGGCGAAACGAGGCGAGGAATGCGGGAGTAAAGGTGGAATGAAGGAGAAACGACCGGGGCTGGCAGGTCGGCGCTGGTCCTGGTGGAGGGGAGACTATGTGGGTGGGCTTGCGCTGAGCCTTGGATGCGGGGCACTGCTGCAGGCGCTGGTGGGAGAGCTACAAGCACTCCACTGTGAGGGGACGGACTAGCCGCAGCTTGAGAGGCCGTTGTCGCAGGCGAGGTTGCCGGTGCCTTTGATCCTAAGGTAAGGTACCCAGAGAGTTGTTCCCTGTTCTGCTGCTGATTTCAGCCTGGCGATTACATCGAGAAGCAGGTTCACGAGTGCGGCAACATCGGCGGCCAGACACAGACTTGACGCAGGGGCGACCGGGAGGAGGGGCGAGAGGTGTGGTAGTGGCGGCGGTGGTGCTCGGAGCAGTGGGTGACTGACGTACGATGGGCACGCCCGTGTGCTCGAGAAGACTTAAGGTACCTGAGGTACGACCTGTCCACCGGTGCTCTGAAACGAAGAGACTGCGAGGACCGAGGCAAACGGCGGAGGCTACAAGACGCCCGGGTGAACAGCAATGGGAATGCCTGGGCCTTAAATACGAGCGGGGATGGCAAGGTGAGGCGATGCATGAGGACAGAGGGGAGAGCAAGGTGAGGTGCAGATTCAGGAACCCAGCCCTGGGAACAGCCGCCCTGGCCACCGGGCAGATAAGATGCAGGCAGACGGGTCCCCGCAGCCGCGGAGGTTGGAAGATGGAGCGGCTACTCGTAGAGAGGCCAGATTGGAACGCCGCGTTGCGACCTCGTCGACAGCAGTCGCGATGACGCTCGAGCATGGGCAAACACCAGCGGGTTGCGGCACATCGACAGCCATGGGCTGCGATGCGCGGCACGAGGGCCCTCGCGACTGCGTACGGACTAGTCTAGCAAGGATGGGAACGGGGATCACAATCGGCGGCGCCTCATCACCCACTCGCTGGATCATCCATCCACGACCCAAGCCAAAGTTGCCCCATGGCCGAAGAGCAGGACCCGCAGCGTTGGGCTTGGAGTGCTCATGTGCTCAATTTCGAGACGGGCAGCTGGCGCTAAGGCGACCGGCAGGCGGAAGTCAAAATCGTCCGGTGCTCCCATTTCCATCGACCATGACCGCCGACGATACCTGGCGAGGCAGATGCTGAGATTGCTGCGACGGCTGCCGTTTCGGGGCGCTCGCGTCTCAGTCAGACAACGGCGACGACGGATACAAGCATCAAAAGCAAGCCCTGCGGGAGACACGCAGATAGGAGCTGCTCGACACGGCCATGCCGTGATAACAGCTGCGCTGCCGTGACACCTGGCGAAGCTCAGCGCCTCTGTAGGTCCCTACAGTAGGCGCCGCGTTGCCGGTGCGTCCCATGCGCACAGTTGCAGGCGGTGCTGCAGCCGTGGCCTCCATGCCAGCCCGGGGACTGTCCTGGCAGCCCAGGCTGTCCCTTCCATTCCCCTGGCCGCCGCCCCTGTAGCGGCCAGTGCTTTGGTCAGCAGCGACATCCCAGCGTCCTGTAAGCACCCACAGCGAGATCCCGTCCTGTCACCTGACGGGCTACAGGGGGTCCACCCTGGCCCAGGCCCAGATGGCTCCCTGGCCTGGCGTCAGCCACTCAACATTATCCCAGCATCCAGATTTTCAGACCCGGTGATCTCGCATCCGTCACGGCCAGCAAACACAATTGCCTAGCCTGGCTTGTTTGGACTTTGGCGCGCCCGTGCATCCGTCGCCGACGCCCGCCGCCTGGGCCTCCCGGCGCCCGCCCGACGTATCTCATCATCTCTCGCGCGCCGGTCGGCCCCGTCAGATCCTAACGTCTAAAGGCTTAAGCTGCACCACGTCGACAGATGGCTCTCGTTGGCGATAACTTATAAGAATCTCATTTCACCCCTCGTCCGCGCAACATTGGTCGCCACGCGTGGCGGTTCAGCTTTCCGTGTGGACATGCACATGTGCACCACCAGATGATCACACACCCTCTTGCGACCCACCAACCAGCCGACGAACGCATGAACAGCGTTCGTCGTCCCATTTCAGGTCACTCCGTACCTGCTGGGTGCATTGCCGTTGCCATGACCGCGTGTACACGAGAGTGACAGTCTTCAACTGGACAGGCACATGACGACGATGGGATGAATCGTCCTCCTCACCTTACCAGTGGCTGGGAGGTCCGGCCGACTTCTCCGAATCTTCTATTAATACATCCTTGGTCCAGCCCTGCATGCAAAGGGGGAGGTTGAGGTACAGGAAGACCTCGCAAGCCGAGCTCGCCATATACACATGAAGCCAACGACGGCCGTCATCGACGACCCAGGACGACCTGAGCACGCGCAACATCCTGTCAAGCTGCACACATCTAGCCCGCGAGCCAGAGTCAATATCACAGTGCTTGCCGTCCGCTGACCCTTGTGCATATTCCATCGGCGGCGACGCTGTCCCTTGGCCTGCTCCAACATGCATGAGCAGGGATAGCATACGAGCAGGCGCGTGTGTGTCTCGCCAGAAGGACGGCGCACTACTTTGCAGGCTTTGCAGGCATTGTCATGCGTATCCTCAATGACCTGCTCAAGATGACAAAAACAAAGGCAAGTTTCCACCGTGGTATATCATTGTTCTGCCCCCGAAGAGACTTGCCAGCGGTCCTGCCGAGAACGGACTGTCGGCTACTCACGAGCCTCATCGTAGCTACACCCAGTACGGGAATGTATGTACTAATTACCTGCAAGTGCGGGGCGTGGTACAAGTATAACTGGCGGGCCAGAATCCACCACGGACGTCGTGGCAAGACGAGGGTGTCTTCCGCCCCGTTGGCGCGGTACGGGACAAGGTATGAACTAGCCCGTACGTACGAGGCAATTGATCGATTCGAGGCCTTGTGCCCTAATTCCGCATCCACCGAATGGACTACGCTACCCACATCTCACAGTCGCTTAATCGCTGGGTCTGATTCGAGGTGGAGGCCGACAATCTACAGGTACGCATTCCTGCGGGCATGGCAGCTGCTAAGGAGCTGCCGGTCGCCGGCCCCCCGCCCCGAAATCGCCACAATACCGTGTGACGAGGCCTTTGCCAGGTACGGACAGAGTTTTGAAACGAACCATGGCGTGCTAGACTGGTAGAAGCGAAGCTATTGATGAATGAAGAGGGGGAACCTTCCGGCAACAGGCTCCGGCGGCCGGCTTCATGGCAGCGCCGAGAGTCAATTGAGAGGTACGACGGGAAAGAAAATACCGCTCAATGCGCCGGCCGTGAATGGCGTCAAGGCGGATGCATCAGTTGCATAAGGTAGCGTCCGCCCCAGCATGCCCCTGTCTCGTGGTCACGCTCGACGTCATAGAGTTGGACGTCATGCGAGAAGAAAGGCGCGTCAACTTGCAAGCAACGACCTGTTTGGGCAGCCTTGAGACAGAGAGCACCGCGCGCAGCAGACGCTGCGTCCTCGGTCGCGGCACGGCATTGCACTCTGCACGAGCATTACATTGCATGAGACGTTCGTCGTTGGTACGCGGCTCTGTGAAGCTCATCTACGGACGCTTGCATCACGATTTGGGAGCGGCCGGAATGCGTCGAGGTCCCATGACCCAACCCATGCGGCGCTAACGGCCCATTTTAGGTTCGCCAGCACCGGGTGTCTGTGACCTCTGCAACTCTGGGGCTCATCCAGCCAGTGGTTTGAGTGGCTGGCCAGTCTAACGGAGGGGAGAAAAAGGGGTCCTCCACGAGCAGGCTTGCGGTGCTCGAAACAAGCACTGGTGCCCAATGCTGGACTGATACCAATCGCACCAGCCAATTAGCTAGCTCAATTGGTTGAGCGTGCGACGTGGCGTACGGCCGGTTCGCTTCAAACCACAATGAGCTGTGACGGTGCTGGGGACTAAACTCGCAGCGAGGTTGGCAGAATGTGCCTCTGGCTACGCTGAGAGGCTTGCACCAAACTGCAAGTGCTCTATCCTGTACTATTCGTTGAGCCCGAGGCACTCTTTGTTGGCCTGCGTAAGAGCTGCATTCTCGGCCTGCAGATGCTGGAGGAGCAGTGCAGAACAGCTGCCGAAACAGGACCGACTCCGAGCTTAGCACACTCGGTCCACCGACTTCCTGACCTGAAAATGATTCAAAGTCGTCAAGGTCTTTTCATCAGGGCGGACATGTCTGCACCGCTGGCTGATGAAAGGAGACAGTGATGGGCCCAAGTAGATGCTCGACTCGGCATCCCGAATCCCGTTCTCTGTTAGGCTTCTGACGGATGACGGACAACTTCGTCGATTGCTCAACTACAAACTGCTAAACAATGCATTTCACCGGACCTTACTCCGTAAACTTCGAGACAAATCCTGTAGAGGCGAATGGTTTTGACGGCCCCGGTTGCAGCAGACGCTCCCTCCGTTCCCATTGGACGCATCTGCAACCCGGGCTAACCATGATCTCGTCCGGGCCAGGATGCCAGGCTGCCAGGTCAGTCGGTCTCTTACACCTGCAGGTTGAGCAGGCGCGGTTGTCATGCCGTTGGGTCGCATTGTCTTGGGCCATGTCAGACCTGCAGGGGCCATTGGATGTGCCGGCAACACGTCAACTGTCTCTCCTTGGTGCTAATGTCATCTGGGCGGTTTGAGCCAATGCTGGGCGGCGTGGCCCTGGATCTGTTAGCGGGATTGTCACATGCAGATCAACCTGATGACTTTAGGTGCTGCTTTGAAGTTGCCGCTGGAAAGCAGCGGCGGGATCTTGTTCTGTTCGGTGTAATATGACGGTCGTATACCCACGAGACTTCGCCTAAAGTGCTATCCTCAAGCCCGTCTCTCTTTTGTTCTTTGGTCCATTGAGCAAGGCCTATGTTCACTTTCGACACTGCTTCCAGTCAAGCAGCCATGGATCGCGTTAGCTACAAAGTAGACTCATGTTCGCCCCGAAACATTCACTGTCCGACAACCATATCAACGACGAGGTCTCGCAACAACCCAGCGAGTCTTGGAATTTCGTGACATGTGCGGAATAGGAAGCACGATATGTGCGGGGAAGAAAATTCCAACTCAGTCTCTGAAAAGGGAGGATGGGGGCATGACTGGAAGTGACTAAGTGAAAACCACTGATAGCAAAAACAAGAAAAAATAAATGGCGAAGGGAACAAATGGAGGAGCGCTCGGTTCGAATTGTTGAAAGACGAAACGCTATTCACTTTGAGCCATGCCCTTCAGTCTTTACGTCACTAACAGCCTACCCTACAGCCGCTTCACCACTATTATCGAATTCATCGAGTGCAGTAGAAAGAAACGAGACAGTCATGTTCGTATAAGTTGACAATGTTGGCTCCAAACACAGGGATTGACTCAGCGAACTTCATTGTCTCTCTACGGGTCTATTGTCAGCCTCATTGGGTTACTGTCCTAACATTCACTGAAATTGAAACCATGCCTGCAAGCGGTGCGGTCAGTTGCCTTATAATTCCCTCACTGCTCCAAGGCGCTCTTGTGCTTCAATATGGTATCCCTGTCGCGGCTCAAGACATAAGATACTTCTACAGAGCACCTTTCCTTCCTTCATAGTCCAATGCGGTCCTGAATCTGGGGATTGATAGGCCAAGGACCGGCGCTTTAGTTTCCTTCAAGAGCACACGTGCAATAGAGTGCCGTTTCCCGTAGGACTGATGGGGGCTGACTATTCGTGTTGCACGTTTGCGGGCGAACCTCTTTGGGATGTGGTGGCGGTCCCTGAGTGAGTTTTGTCCTACGTTATTTGATTGAGTCGTACTACTCGGGCGCCCATCTGCGAGGCATCCCCTGCTTCATGCATCGAAGGCTTAGCAGTCCCCGTCATAGACTGTCTTGGCTTTAGCAGTGCTTGCTCAGCTTCATGAACGACACGCTGTGAGTCACCAATGCAGCTCGCTTATCGACGATCCCAGTACTGATCGGTGCCTACGGAAACAAAGACAAGGAAAGCCGATTCAGCCCCCTGGCCACAGTTAAGTTCCGAAGCCTACATGATGAGTCCAGCGAGATGAGAACACCCAGACAAGTGTTTTGCCGAACAGCTGGGCCGGATGGGCATTTGATTTTGTGTTTCTGCTTCGGCTATCTCGCCGGTCAGGTCACACCGTCTGAGTACGCCGCGGCAAGCGGCAGCGCCAGTCCGCCCACTGCAACGCGAGTTAATGTGAAGCCACTGGAAGGGGAGAACGAGCTCAGCAGGGAGGTGCATCCATGAGGCCGGAAGGCTGCTGATTGTTCCCGACACAAGGGGCCAGCAACACGTGGAGAAAGGGGAGGCGGCTGGCGGCAGGACCGGCAAGACTTGAGTGTAACCTGACCCTAGTCCTCGCAGATGTTTGCTTTGGTAAAGTATGTGGAAGTTACCCTGGGACTCCTTTCGTCGACATTAAACTGCATGTTGCTGACATTGCCAGCCAATGCAGGTGGTCCACCGTTTCAGTCGACGCAAGCATCTGAGAGTGCAAAAGCTATGAGGCTTTTTCAGAACCCGCAGTATGCCTCGAAGATGGACGATTCGGAGATCAGGATTGGATCCTTGTTCCGCGTCATTTGTGACGGCTCGAGATGCACCATTCCAAGCGCCCTGCATGCAGCACTCTTCGTCATCTGACGGCACCCAGCAGCCTCCCCTTCACCTCCTTCCCTATCTGGGATGTGCAATGCGGCCACATTATTTATTGAAAACTCTGGTTTCGAGCTGTTGCTGCCTCCAGGGCGTTGTTTCGATGGTCCGAGAGTCGCCGTCCGTTCGACTCACTCGGCACCACCTGGGCCATCAACACTACTTGAATCACGTCTGAGAGGCCGGAGATGTTTGACATCCACTGGCATACGTCGCGACTCTTGTCCTCATTCGCCGTGATAACCCAAGTGCCGATCCAGCGTCACCTCATGAGCCTGCTGTCGTGCAACCGCACCGTCTGCCCCCTGTCAGAAAAATGCAGCTTCACTCGCCCGCCAGCAACATCGATTTCGTCTGCTTTTGGCCTACGTCGGATCTTTGAGGACCGAATAGCCAATATCGACTCAGCCAACGGCGGCCATGCGTGGCTGCGTTATCTCTTTCGAATCAGGAACGCCCCTTGGATGAGTTTCGACAGTTGCTGGAGCCGCATTCGCCGAGTCCCCTTAGCCCTAGGACCTGCATGTAGGCTGACTCGTTCGCGGCGCTCATCCATGCCCCTTAGTCGATGCTTGTATGTCCAGATCCGGCCAGGTGCATGCATGCTGCATGCCTCGGATCATGCGCACACCTACGCGCCTGATGGCCGAATCTTGCGGCAGCTTTGCTCGACTGCTGCAGAACCTTCGCAGTTTGGGGTGCGCTTGCCAGACGAGAGAGCACAGAATGCAATGCCTTCAAACCGAGACGAGGCAACTGACGCAGCTCGTTCATCCAGAAATTGTGTACGTGGAGGGTTTTAATCCTAGTAGCTGTCAGTATAGCCGGAGTTGTCTGCTTTGCTACGCATTGTAGATGCTTCACAATTTTCCAATACAACGAAACGATAATACTTGACTTGCTGGCTACATCCGTTACCACTGCTCCATCCGTTACCAATGCTCTGACTGAGCCAGAGAGTCCACAAAGCTAAACCGTTCACAAGCAGCTGAGCGTACCACGATAAACCGTCAACAACTCACTTCCCTCCCCTGACTCTAATCCTCGTCATCCACTTTGTCAGCAATAATGTCCTTGGCCGTATTGATCACCTTCTCAGGAGGTCGCTCCAGGGGAACGGCAGGGCTACTCATTCCGCCCGGAATAGGGCTCATCTGTCCGCTGCCGGGGATGCTGCCGGCCCCGCTGATCATCCCACTAGGAACGCTGGAGGCAACTGGAATGCTGAGGTCGTCGGGAGAGCCGGGCCAGAGCCGAGGGTCGAGGCCGGGTATGTGAATGCGCTTCGCTTCGTTCTGATAAGCGGCGGGAATGATTTCGATGATTTCGTCACGTGGAAACTTAAGGAACGGGATTTCCATGGTAGAGCAGTGCATAAGATAGGCGTATAGGACACGGAGGACGGATTCGTGGGCGATTATCAGAAGATCATTCTGTTCGCGCTCGAGCTCCAATATGATGGGCTCCAGACGAACAGCAAGGTCATGGTAAGACTTCGAAGAGACGTGTCAGGCTGAGTTTGCGGATAGCAGTGGTGTATTGGAAAACATACCTCGGCGCGAGGATACCGGTGATGGTACGGGTCCAGCTCATGCTTTTCCACCTCCTCAGCATATATCTGGCGGATTATGCGGTCTGACATCTTTTCGCAGACACCAGGGTTGATCTGGCTCATCTGAGATCGTTGGCGGACTTTGTACCCCTTCTCCTTCAGGTAGTCCGCTGTCTGGACAGTCCTCATTCGAGTAGATGTCCACACAGATAAAGGGCGGATGGGGCCCTGAGGACCACCCTTTGCCACCTGCTCCGCTTGTTCTTGTTCGCGGTGCTTCAGCAACGTCTCTGACATCTTCTGGGCATAGACCCGGCCGTGTTCCGAGAGCGGAGCATCCGCCTTGTACGAATCCTCCTCCTCCGTCGTCCCTGCACGAACGAAGAAAGTTGTGCGAGATTTGATATGCAGATTGGTGAGGTAAAAGACTATCCGGTGAGACAGATAGTTGAAGCTAACGTTGTTGTAGAAGAACTTGGCTCCAGCGTTGATCATCTTGATGTAGTTAAGTTCGCCTTCGTTCATTGTCTCGAAGGTGGGAATTCTTGTCTCAATTCTTTTTAAATACAACTGTGCAGCATCATCGGGGTCCATGCCCTCAAACTGGCCAGGCAATGAGCAAAAAAGGTGAGGCGCTTAGATTGGGGGAATCTACTACTCACGTCTGGGGACGATATTTTGACGTTCCTCGCGTTTTCGCGGAGAATACGCTCATCGTCCACGTACGACTCAATGAACAAAGTCTATCCGTTTATGTCAGCAACCCAGTCCGGGTGTTGCGAATCCCCTTAACTGGCGCTCACCTGAACATCATGCTTAGCCAGCTCTTTGGCCAGAGACCGCCGGCCACTTGCTGTCGGGTTGACCGCGTCGTATATAGCGACTTGGCCGTTCTCGTGGTTCAACCAGGCGTAGATGTCTTCGCGACATTTCTTGAGGATCTTCTGCCGCAATATGACAGAGGCTGCAGAGGCGTTTGGGAAGAAGTAATCGTCAGGGACCTCGCCACCCGGGCCAATGGTGGCGCGGCGGTAGTCACCGAGGTGAAAGATGCGAGTTTTGACGCCAAGCCACTGCAGATACCTTGCAAGTGATACACATATGTGACTACGAGTGTGAGCCGTGGCTTGATAGCCCAAAAAAAAAAACACACCATGAACTCACGTCTTGCCGCGGGCCGGAGGCCCAACCATGATAATGGCTATCCGCCCAGAATGGAACAGCCTGCCAGACATGGTACTGTAGAGCTGGGCGGGGGCCATGTCCTGATTCTCGGTCACATCATGAATGCCGTCGATAAACGTCGAGCTCTTGCGACGATACCGAGGAGCGTTGGCCGCAATCTCAGCGGTGCTGGTCTTGTCAGCGCCTGCTTGTATCCAAGAGCCCTGGTGAGCAATGACGCCCCAGGGAGCGCTGCGTTGCTGCTTGGGCGAGCGGACAAGATGCGTGGAAACTCAATTACTTACAGTAAGGTGTCCATATTGAACCTTTAGACCGATACAGACAGACTCTGAAGCAAGAGAATGTATATATCGAAGTGCGGGCAGCTAGTTGGCCTGCAGGCTCAGACACGAAGTGTCCTTGGTCCGGGCGTCGCCTTGGCCCGATCCCAAGCGTTAGTGAACCTGGGCGAGACCCCTCAGTTGGAGCGAGGTGCCCTCGCGCCCTTTGCAGAGGGCCGTCCAGTCGCGATGAAAGAAAAGCCGACCTTGAGAATACTGCAAAGTGAGATGCAGTGCTGGCGGTGAATGGGGACGCTTGTCACGAGGTCGCAGCCGATGGACCCCAGATGCTCGTTGCAGGTACGGGGCAATTGCCGGATATTGTCGGAGGGACGGACCCGCCAGCAAGGTCGACAGTGACTGGGGGTGGAGATGACGATGACGAAGAACCCAGGAATGAAACGGTGAAGGCTGGTCGCAACGAGGGCAGACGCGAAAGGGTTGTGGAGACCAGAGGCACACTTTTCAGTTCCAGGCAAGCTCCAGATACAGCTGGTCAAGCTGGGTAATTAGGACGCGATGACACAGTACTGACGGGGCGAAGCGCTGTGAGTGAGGGACGGTGGACGAAGTGGGATGCCTACCAAGTATGCAGTACTTCCGTCGCTTGGGCAGCCGCGCCGTCTTAGTGGGTTCCCGGTACCGCCGCGTTGCCGAGCTCTTGCCCTGCGGTCCGACGGCTAAAGGCCGGTACGGAAGATCAGCTCCTCCGCAGTCGCTGCTGGTCGCTGGTGCACCCCAGGCTGCGTTGACTAAGGCGGTACCTAGCGCCAGGCCTCGTGCCAACTTGCAGGCTGGGGGCTGATGAAAATTATTCTCGTAACTCCAATTCCATCCACCCCCAGATCCAAGCAAGCTCGTCATCGCGTCACCTGGCGCCTTGGAACCGGAGCGACTCGCGCGACCAAGGCCTCGTCCCAGCCTTGCAACCTTTGATCCCACCCGGCGAGCCGAGGCCCCTGATTCTCGCCGCTGCACCTCTCTGCTGCACTGTCCCCGTCTTTTCATCCCGAGGCTGCGTCGCGACACGACGCCAAAGCTGCCACCATGGCTTCCTCGTCCCTCGACTCGATTCGCTCCCTCTTCTTCTCCAACCCGATCGCCGCCACGATAGGAGATGCGCTCAACTCCTTCTCGGAGCGCAGGGCCAAGCTCGGCCTGTCCAACCCCGGCAACATTGAGGGTCTCTCCAAGGAAGTCCAGCGCGATGTCTTCGTCAACAACTACATGTTCACCGGTGTTCGCGCCGACCTCACCAAGATCTTCAGCATGGCCCCTCTCTTCCAGGTCTCTCACCAGTTTGCAATGGGCGAGCGCATCAACCCTTACACTTTCGCCGCCATGTACGGCACCGGCAAGGTAGGCAACTCTCGCAGGCGTCGGCCTTGAGATGCGGCTGCAGTAGCTGACGTTGCCATCTCTAGGTTTTCTGCCAGGGCAACGTAGACAACGAGGGCTCTCTCTCTGGACGATTCAACTACCGGTGGACAGACAAGCTGGTTTCCAAGTCGCAGATCTCCATCTCTCCCGGCGGCCAGGACATGGCCCAGTTCGAGCACGAATACACCGGCGACGACTTCAGCGCTTCGCTCAAGATGCTGAACCCCTCCTTCCTCGAGGGTGGAATGACTGGTATCTACATCGGAAGCTACCTGCAATCTGTTACCCCTAAGCTCGCTCTCGGAATGGAAACTCTCTGGCAACGCCCGGCCCTCACTCAGGGCCCTGAATGCGCCGTCTCCTACTGTGCTCGCTACAAGGCTGAGGATTGGATCGCCACTGCCCAGCTGCAGGCTGCCATGGGAACTCTCAACACCTCCTACTGGAGGAGGCTCTCTGACAAGGTGCAGGCCGGCGTCGACTTGAGCCTTGGGCTTGTCCCTGCTGCCGGTGGTCTCATGGGCGGTGGCCTGCAGAAGGAGGGTGTCACCACCATTGGTGCCAAGTACGACTTCCGCATGTCCACCTTCCGCGCCCAGGTCGATTCGAAGGGCAAGCTGAGCTGCGTGTTGGAGAAGCGCGTGGCTCCTCCCGTCATGATGACCTTTGCGGCTGACGTCGACCACTTCACGGTTCGTGATTTCCATACTCCTCAGGAATCGAATTTTACTGACTACGACCTGTAGCAACAAGCGAAGCTCGGTTTGGGTGTCTCCATTGAGGCCGCTCCCGAGGAGCTGCAAGACCAGCAGGAGGCTATGGGCGCCCAGTCTCCTCCCAACATCCCCTTCTAAACCCTCCAAATTCCCCGACGATGATAGCATCCCGGCTCCAACTCTACTCATTATCGATGAGATACATTCCTTGCAGCCGACATTCCGACCGCCGCAACCGCGAGCCTCATCCTTTCACCCGATGTCTTATTAGTTAGCCCTCGCTCTCTGGACCCCCCCAATTCTGATAACGGCTCCGGTTGTTTCCTGCGGTGTGGCACGGATTCTGCCAATGGAATCTCGTCCCGATAGATTGCCGCGGATCATTCTCATCTGTCGAAAAGGAGAAGAAGAAAAGCGCCAAAGCTCTTTGACCAGACTTTGGCGGGCGTCGTTGTTATGGCATTAGCCTTGCGAGACCAAAGATTCAAGACGATCATTGGACCGAGGGCTTTCTGCCAATCTGTACATTATCTCGCGAGACCTGAAATAGCCTCGAACAACAGCATGTGGTCGTATTTCGAGTTGTCGAGGGAAGGGACTTGTGTGACCCCGGATGAGGCTGCCATATATCGTGGTTCTGTGGGGGGTCAGTGGAAGTGGCCCTGCTATGTTTAGTGTATGAGGAAATAGATAAGATTCTTAATGCTCTGCATGCCGTGCTGCGATGGCCGCGTGATCCTCAGCCGTACAGATTCGCTTTCAGGGATATGTACTACTGTAGACTATTATTGGTGCGTGGCAAACGCTGTCACTTAGACTAGCCTACCTATAGGATGGAGCAGAAAGGTAGTATTCGCTGCCCGGAATCTGCCCCTGACAGGCCCAAACGTGTCCCGAACAGGCCCATTCCTGCGTTTCCAGCATGCCTTAACATCGCTTCTCTCCTCTCCTTTGAACGCCGTGGTATCGCCAAAGTCCCAATGCAAGCGAATTTATGCCCCATCTCCAACCATATTGACCACCCCTTCTTTGCTCTATGCCGCTTAATGCACCATCTATGCCGTCGCTGTTTTCACGTACTGTCATTGAATCAGAATAAAAACGCGCAACAAACACTTCCCGAGGCTGTGATGCTGAGATCCGACAGTCTCACCCCACACGAATCCTCACGCCTCACATGACGGAACATTCTCGCTCGGGCTGTTCGCCACTGGACTTGTGATGTTTCGCTGCCTTGTCCTTGGTCTTGCCGCTCTTGTGCCTGGAAGGAGTGCTCTGCGGTTGAGAGGGTGCTTTGTCATCCTCCACGGGAGAGTCAGGGGCATCAACGGACGCGTCTGAGCTGACCGGTGCCACCGGGTTTGTGGCCGGGAGGCCCGGGCCATTAGGGTCAGCAAGTGGCTCCTTGCTCGACTTCATGAGCCCCCCAAGGCGCGTCATGGAGAAACTGATGCGACTGTCGCCCGGCTGACTATCCGGGCGACTTTGCCGTCCAAGGGTGAATCGAGACGCGGCGCGTGACAGCCTTGACGAGGCGAGGTCATCGCTTGGGGTGATGACCGGCGAATTTGCGTCAGGCGTAACGGCAGGCGTCGCCATTGCTGAGTCGGTAAATGCTACACTCTGACGGCGTGAGCCACCGGGCGTCGACCCTGGATAAGGTCGCTCGAAATACGTGCGAGCCGGACGATCGGCCTCTGAAGACAATCGAATGCTTGGCGGCTTGCTCCAGCCAGCCAATCGACTATGCCCGCTCGGATCCCCATCATTCGAGGCCAAGTCGAAACTTGTTTTCGACTCGTTGTAAGATGGTGGCTCCGCCTCTGTCCCTTCAGTTGATGGGCACTTAAGCTCGACCATTGGTACCACTTGGTAGAAGAGTAAGTACGGCATTTCCTCTCTCAGAGACCTTTTGATGTTGTCGACATAAGCCACGCGATTCTCCGTTTCCAGATCGTCGAATTTTACCCATTGCGCCTCTTCATAGTCTGGTGGAGGGTCGAAGTCGTGTTTCCGATTGCCAGTCAACAGCTTTGGCGCAACTCTGGCGAAGGCGATGTAGTGCCCGCTTTGAAGAGAATCTCCGCGGTGACAAACCACAGACTGCAGTACAAGCTTATACTCTGTGCTGAGCCCGTTCACTTCCTCCAACTCGGACCTACCCGCCAACATGAAATGCGGCAAGCGTAGACTATCAGGTATATCAATGAAAGTGTTGAGGCGTTGAGGTTGACCCGACTCCGTCATTGCGTAGCGCTTGAGGCAGATGCCTACAATCGGTCTTTGGTCAAAATTCATGGCGACCTCGACGTCGTTCCGCGGCTCACTCGTCGTCAGCGCGTGCCAAGCTGTACGACCAGTAAGTTTGTCAGACTCGGGAAGTGGTGGTACCAGTGCACTTACGAATTAGACGAAAAAACTGCCAAGCGGGAATAGTGACCGCTTTGATCACGGTCGACCCCTTTCGCCGATTCCTTTGTGAGCTCGAACCTTCCGCGGCCCGTCGACCCTGCTCGTCGATAAGGACACGCTGGATGACACTTGTAGATCTATGCCGTGTGGGAGGGCGGGTCTGCGAGCTGCTCGCCTCCTCATGCCCAGTCTCCTTGACTTCACCTTGTTGCACAGGAGTACCGCTCGTGTCAGCAGTCAGTGCTGGAGGGTGCGCGCTGGTCTGCTCCAACGGACCCCCTGAGAAGAGAGTTGGTGTGGAAAGCTCGGTCGGTGAAGCGGTCATGGACGAAGACGCTGTGCCCTCGTCGCTTCTGATGAGTCGAATGGTGCTCTGGTGAGCCATTGCAGGCCTGCCACCTGCCCTCGTGTCATCTATGCTCGACTTCTTTGCTTCCTCGCTGTCCCGCAGAACATCGACTTGTGCGTTGAAATACTCCTCCAAGCAATCTTCTAGCTTGACTCCCTTGCCTGCAGGGTCGGGTGGAACGGCCAGATTCAGCAGCCGCTCGTACACTACTTTGTGGTCGTCCTTGTCCTTCTTGCCTTGGTGAAATAGATCAACCTGCAGGGAGAGCAGTGGTAGCTGCATAGTCTCCGTTATGAATGCGAAAGCTTCGGAAGTGTCCTGCTGCTCCAATAGGCGTGCGTCAGGCCAGCCGCATTCGCCCAAGGAGTCTTGTATCAGTTTGGTCTATCTTGGTTAGCTCCCGACTCAAGTCACTCGCGAGACGGCTCGGCTCACCAGATCAGTTCTGATCATCTTGCCTAAGCGCAACATGTTGACCCATATGCGGAGGAGGTTGACAAGCTTGTATCTGGGATCGTCCAAAGCGAAGTCGTTCTTGAGCATGCACTCAAAGGCATCCAGCTTGGCAAACATGGCGAAGAGCAGGGCATCGAGGTAGCATGTGACATATTCCCGGTTTTCGGCGCCCACCATATGGACACTGGGATCGTAGGATACGATGATGCCGGCTTGGGCCTTTTGTTCTATGTCGATGAATTCGACTGTTCTCGTCGGGTCGCCGTCTGCGAATTTTGTGGCCAAGATATCTCTGATGTGGTCGGTGGACGCATTGGTAATGTTCCGCTGGTCGAGGCGCCGTTTGATGGCATCGATCTGGGCCTGGCGGTCAGTGAACCGCGAAAGGCTGCAGGGTGGATATGTACCAGCGCACGGCGTACCTTGCTATCTTCCGCTTCCTTCTCCAGGGAGAGCCTCGAGGCATGCTTGGAATTGTCGATCTTGAACATGGCTTTCAATGCTTCTGCGGACAATGGGCGGGACTGAATCACGAGACAGTTGGTCAGCTACTTGGATTTGAGAATCGACAGCTTTGACAAGAGGCTTAGACTCTCCGGGCACTATGCACTGGTCCCCAGGAGCCCACGGTTGCGCCAGGTCCAGCTATGAGAAACTAGAAAGCCGTTCGGCTCACGTACCTTGTTGTCCTTGTCACCTGGCGGCACCGACTTGCTGCGACGGTGGGAGCCATTTTTGTCGCGCAGGCTGAGGAACTTTCGAGGAAACTCTCTCATGATTGATTTGCCGCACGGCAGCAGGTCGCGGCAGCAGCAGCGACGGGCTCAAGCCGAGCGAAGCAGAGCCTCGCAAAATTCAGCGCGGCAGAAGTCGTATGCCAATTCCCATCCTCAGCATGCGGAGTGACGTGTCTGGATGCTGGGGCAACGGCCGCGAGACGAGGCTGCGGCGGGGTGGCCGTGAGGCAAGGCGGGGAGGACGGGGAGGGACGAGGGGGGGTCCGTCGACGACAGCAATGGTGCGAGGTGGTGATTCTGGCGAGAGGAGCGGGAAAAGCCTATGATATGACAGCGGCTGTGACTGTTGAGACGCAGGAGCCAGAGGTTGAGCGGCGGGCGTCGCAAGGTAGACAGGGGACCAGGATGTTTTAAGGGCATCCGAGGAACCTGCCTAGTTGGTTGTTGGATCGCCTCAGCGCAGCGACTCGCGCAGTGGCGGGGGCGGGACAGTGGAACCGCCCCTACTCGTAGGTTCCTCTACCTGACGTCGGCGCCATGCGGTCGGGTCTCGGGCGTCACGACGCCCCCGTCAAGCTGCCTGCCAACGCCTGATGACCACCCGTGGCACCAGGCGTCCGGGGACCGTCGGCGGTCGACGGTACGTACAAGTAGCCGACCGGCAGGGGTGCATTACCAGGGATGTCTTGCATCAAAAGTTACCTTACCACGCGCGGGTAAGGTGAACCGACGCAATCGCTTCTTGCACCCCCTGCGTCAGGCCACAGCTGGCATATGGGTGCTCGACTGTCAACTCGGGGTCGAGCCAATGTACGAGTTGCGGTACAATGGACACTTCGCGTCCTCTGCTGAGCCTCGGACCTCCACCGAGGCAGGTCCACTGACAACCTGAGCAGCCCGAAGCATAGGAAGTGCCCAACTGCGCCGCCTTCTCCACGGCGTACACTGTGCCCACGCGAGCATCGTTGCCTCGTCATCCTCCCGTAAGGGAAGGTATCTAAGGTATTGTTCGCGCGCGCTGGGTTTGCGTCCTTCGGTGAACGCGCTGGCCCTCACATGCGGCTTGGGAGTGGCTCCGCCGGTCTCGGGGCCGTCCCGTCAGCTCAACGAGGCAGACACATTGTCTGAGCCCTTGTTCAGGTCACCTCACCTGCCAGACACTGACAATGGCACCACCTTGACGGGCGCTACGTAATGCCTTCAGGCAGCGATGACGAATGCCACCAACGACGTGAGGGTCAGAGCTGTATTTGGTGATGACGGCCAGTCCGGCGGCACTCGTGTTTCGCGCTCTACCCTCCGCTAAGCGAAGTATTCACGGGCGACCTGCCCCGAGCGCTTGTCCGGCTTTACTTGTAGCTGGGCCATCGATGTGGGCGGAGCTAGTGGATGTCGGTGGTTTCAGCGGACAGCTGCGCTCACGTTGTGCACCGCCACAAGCCGGAACAGCACGCCAGCACTAATGTGGCTTGGCAAAGCACCAGCCACCTTGCAACAGATGGAAATTTCCATCTCTAAGGAGCAACTCGTCACATTCACGAGGGCTTGAATCATCAGCTCCAAGAGCCACCCGTTTCTCACCATGCCCGGCGCTCGCGAAGGGACTCGTCTGGCGAGGGCCCTGGGACAGAGGCAATTGACTCTGCGAGCGACTCCGTTATGCAGCCAGCGATTCGCGTCGACCGGCGCCGGCGACGCGGCTTCGAACCGTGCCACTCTGGCAGATCTCGAATCCACAACCACCTTCACGGCCCCTGCACCGGATCAGGCGACGGCTGAGGCTTTCGGTGCTAAACAAAGTCTCAGCGCGAAAGAGAGGGGTCTTCCTGGCAATCGGTAGGTCCTCAATAGCTGCTCAACATCGCTGCTCAACTCTGGGACTCTCTGACCTTGACCAGATACCAATACCATCCCCCGAAATATTATCGTGGACCTCTACACCCCGTCCAGATGCCCCCATCATCCGACCCGACTGCTCGCGACTTTGTTCCCGGCCCGTTTAGCTTCCCTCGGCTGAAGCACACATACGATAGTACCATCGCGCCGGATCTGCTGGCCCTTACCTATACCCATCAGCCGCCGGGCACCACGCCCCCCGAGTCGCAAAAGGGCACATTGAGGGAGTGGGATGGCTCCTCCCCCTACCACAAGAACCGACCGAGCCGAGGTCCCCGAGGTGGTGGCTCGTCGAGGCTTGGAATACTCGAGCGCAAGGTCACCTGGAACAACATTCCGGAAATCGAGGCCGTCACCATCAACTCGTACGCCCCGCTGTCCTCTGGCAACAAAGAGTATCTTCACGTCGCGCGCGCTGTTGTGCAAGCCATTTCCGGTGCTTACCCCGAGGTAACGACCGTGAAGCACCACGTCATCCAATGGGGCGTGAGGAAGGGAGACAAGGCTGGTGCTAAGGTGACCCTGCGAGGCGGCGCGGCCTACGACTTTGTCGACAAGCTCGTGACACTGGTCCTGCCCAAGATCAAAGACTGGCCTGGCATCAATGCGAGCACAGGAGACGACGCGGGCAACCTGGCATTCGGATTGAAGCCAGCGTGGATGGCATACTTTCCGGAGATTGAATTCAACTACGACGTGAGTGGCCCAGCGCGGTCAATGATCGCTCGTGGAACGAGGAAACTGACCGTAAAATTCAGATGTACCCCCCAAAGCTGATGCCCGGCTGCGACATCTTCATTCACACCACCGGCACGTCTGATAGACAGGGACGCCTGCTAATGGAGGCCCTAGGCTTCCCCTTCTTTGGCAAGCCCACACACTAAGAGCATAAAAGGACGCAAAGGGATGGAGCGGACTGGATGTGATAGCTGAACATGTTTCATAGATCATGTATAACAATTGTATCATAAGAGCCTACACTTGGTGGCATTCAACGACTGTCGTCCATCTATTCGCTGCTTTCCTGTCACGACCAAACCTAGTGATTTTAGAAACGCCGCAACTCCGCCCAATGCTGTAGTGTAGTCCCACAGAGGCTCTCTAAGCAGCCTTGATCCTTTCCCGAAGGGCATTCATAACCTGATCAACAGCCTCCATGTCCTGGGCATCGACCTTTCCTGTCTGGTGTCCCGCTTTGCAAAGCTCCTCGGCGCAGACGTCCATCGCAGGCTGATAATTTCTGCACGCTGAACTCAGTGCGTAGACAGCTTTCCTCCGCACATCTGCCTTCTCCTGCTCGCGCATCGCCATTTCAACGAGCGGCGGCAGGCCGCCAACAGCGAGCAGGCGCTCCTGCGTGCGTTCGTTGTTTTGGACGGCGGTGCCGATGCACCAGGCGGCCATCTTGCGCAGCTCACCCTCCTCGCTGCGCAGCTGCTCGAGCAGCGGCGTCCACAAATTCAAGTTGGCGATGTTGTTGGCGTTGTCGAGGTTCTCGATGAGCTGCTCGAAGTTGTCGAAGGCGATCAGCTTATCGTCGACGGAGACGTCGTCGCCAAGTGGCGCGGTGATGATATCCATGGACGCCTTCATGAGGTCCGCATCTGACGGCCCGCCCATGAGCGCGGCCATGACGTCGGGCGTGAGGTTGGACGCGGACGACGGCGACGGCGCGGGGGCCTCACCGTTGGTGGTGTCGGTGTTTTCGATGCTCCAGCGCAGGAGATCTTGGAGGCGCTTGTCTCCCATGACTGCGGTATTGTGTGTTCTTTTGTCGCGAATGGAATATGATGCAGTGCTGGTGTATGGTTTGAACGAATGTTACGTTGTAGCAAATGCAAACCACCCGGATTGATTGTTGCAGGTCTTTTAAATTCGTCGTGGATGTTGCGCTCACGATTTTCAACGTTGGTAGTTGATACCCTTCTGGAAGCTTCACGAAAGGGCCTATGCTGAAACGGGACTAGTGCCTTAAGAGCCCGACTTTTGCGTCTACTCGTATGGCAGGATGCCTGCGATTCGCGGGAACTGCGCTTGTCTGACATAGAGCACGGCCAGGCGCTTCAACGACTTGCTTCAATTCAAATATTCAATCGGGGCCCGCTGGAGCCGTCTTCTGGGTTAATTGCTGTCACTGCAACAGGCCACACGTGAGCAGTCGGTTGTTGAAGAACTTCCCCGCCAAAGCTGCCCCTCATCCATGTTTCGTTTCGAAGCCGGACGTTTTCCGTAAGGGGCCTCAAGTACGAGCGCACTACTCCGTAGGCTTCTCAGTGATCGTTACCATTCTCGAGATAAGCCCTTCCTCCCAAAAATGTGAGCAAAGGCGGCTGTGTCTGCGGAGTACCCGTAGGCAGTTCTCGCTGAGTGGATCGCATTGCGGCCTGGGGAGGGTCGAGACTCCGCCGGGCAAGCCGCGAGGCTTCCGAGACATCGAAGCCTCAAGTTGCGAGTGCTTGTGCCCTGTAAGCTTATCAGGCAACGCCCTTGAGTCCAGGCACGGAGACTCGTCTGCCTTGATCATGGGGCCACATCATCAATCTGAAAGACCTCGGACGCGCAACCAAGGTGTTGCGCGTCAATCATTGCTGGCTTTCCAGGCTCTTTTGTCCGTACCAGGGTACTTGGGACGACGCCTTTCAGCCTCACGATTCCATGTAGCACTAGTCATCGATTGCCAAAGGCAGCAGTATAATGCAGATAGTATGGTGCTTAGTTACCTGGAGACGCTGTCAAACACTCTGGCGGCTGCGTAATGCGGCAACGCCGCCACCAGCAATGCTGACGACAGCCTCTCGCCCCCCCTTTTTTTTCTCTGGGCACCCCGAAATTCCTCATCCTCTGAGCGGCAACCTGATGTGCCCGATTGGGTATAGTGGCATCGCTGCCCTTAGAACCTTGCGAGGTCGTCGGCGTCAACAGCCTCAGGGCAGGCCGCTGTGCTCGAAAGGGTGTGTTTCGGCACGAAATCGTCACACTTGAAACGAAGACTTTACATGCACTCCCAGGGATGAGCTCTAATCAACTCCTTAAGGGTCTTATTGTTGGAGTCTGCTCGAGTTTGATCAGACAGCGCCGGTTCCCTGGCTGGAGTAGGCTGACTTGATGCCATTCCCGAGGTCATCCATGTGGCCGAGTGGGTGTTTCCTTTCGATAAAGGGTTCGCAATGGATCCTAGCGGACCGCCATGGCACTCAATTGTGAGAACACTGCTCAGAAGGGACCCGTAGCTTTGCGTGCCAGTACGGATGCTCTCCACCCTGCTCGCAAAGGTTCGGACAGAACCAGCCACCGAAGTGCTGGTGGTCCGAGTCTTGTCTGGTTGCGACCCAATGCCACGAATTGGACATTACTGTTTGACCAGCAGGAGATGACGCGACTTGATTGCGTCTGGAGCTGGATAGACGATGTAAATCATGTACGGATGCCAAATCCTGGTACCTACCTAAGGACCTACCTTACCTTAAAAGGTACACAGGGGCATACGAGAGTCGCCATCGAAATTAAATGTCCGAGCCAAACTGATACTTCCTCGACGCCAACTGACAAGCACCGCAAGCAAGGGGGTCTGCGAATTGTACATACGAGCACTCCATAGTCTTCATCCTCTCCCAAGAGTGGTAATCTGATGGATGCCCAAGCCTCAAGCTGGCACGGAGAGGCGCTCCTCAGCCAAGCGAGAACGGTGGGGCAGAACACCGCGTACGAGTTCACTGCATCGTCCATCGCCATGTGCACGCCAGCAAGTGTGCGGCCTGTGTCCCAGCACTGCGTCGAATGATCGGTCCCTTCCGAAAAAGCGGCAACCTGGCAGGCAGCGGCCAAAGTTCATTGGACGGGTCGGGAGTATTTCTGGCGTGCCTTGGGCTAGGGTACGAGTCCAGTGCGTGGTGCTGATTCCAGCCAGCCCTCGGACGGTGACGAAGGCGTTCCTTGGGGAGGGGCCCCAGCCACCACCGTGAGCCAATCAGTGGCTGCAAAAGCGGCGAGCCAAAGCCTTCCCCACCCGCGCTGCTGTTCAGGCCGACGGGCGGGGGGTACGGGCCTCCCACTGCAGCGCCCGCCCTCAGCAATTGCCCACAACTTTCCGCAACGGCGCAGCTGGCCCGCGGGCGGAGATACCTCCCTCCTTTCTCCCCTCCACTCTTTCTCCTTCTTCAACCTCACACCCCCCATATCACCGCAGTCTTTTTCCACCTCCGCGTCTCCTCGCGACTCTTCCCCGACATACCTCTCTAGCCTTTCATCAACGTGAGCCGCAACCGCCACTGCCCTTCCCTGCTGCTCTCCGTCTGATCGCTAAACTCGCTGCCCCATCCAGCTCTCAACCGAAATCAGCAGCCATGGAGGGTAGGTCGCATCCCGCAGCCCGTCGCCGGTGCAGAACCCGTCCGGCCCGGCCATCGCGGACCTCGCCAGGTGCATCGCAGGACTCACGCTGACCCTTCTCCTCGCTGCAGAAGAAGTTGCCGCCCTCGTCATTGACAATGGGTAAGCTTCCCCGCTGTCTCACCGCCGACTTCCTCTGCTCCCCTGTCCATGCACCCGTCACCGTGCGTCTCGCATCGCGATGCGACGCCCTCGAGACCAGGATGCTAGCTTCCTGCAGCCTCAGACGGGCATTACAATCGTCTTTTAGGACTCGGAATGCTGACTTGACGATAGTTCGGGCATGTGCAAGGCCGGTTTCGCCGGTGATGACGCTCCCCGAGCTGTTTTCCGTGAGTAACCCCACTTCTGCTCCTCCAGCTCCCAACTTGCTACGTAGCTAGTTGCGGCGCACCGTTCGGCAGCGCCAAGCGCACCGGAACGTATGGCAGCCACCATGATGCTAACGTCGCGGCACAGCTTCCATCGTCGGTCGCCCTCGTCACCATGGGTAAGTTTTCGAGACACAGGCCCATTTTTGAGGCCATACAAACCCATCGTTGCTAGTGGCATCATCTGACCGAGGCTCAGTATCATGATTGGCATGGGTCAAAAAGACTCCTACGTCGGTGACGAGGCTCAGTCGAAGCGTGGTATCCTGACGCTCCGCTACCCCATCGAGCACGGTGTTGTCACCAACTGGGATGACATGGAGAAGATCTGGCACCACACCTTCTACAACGAGCTGCGTGTCGCCCCCGAGGAGCACCCCGTCCTGCTCACCGAGGCTCCCATCAACCCCAAGTCCAACCGTGAGAAGATGACCCAGATTGTCTTCGAGACCTTCAACGCCCCCGCCTTCTACGTCTCCATCCAGGCCGTTCTGTCCCTGTACGCCTCCGGCCGTACCACTGGTATCGTCCTGGACTCTGGTGATGGTGTCACCCACGTCGTCCCCATCTACGAGGGTTTCGCTCTGCCCCACGCCATCGCCCGTGTCGACATGGCTGGCCGCGATCTGACCGACTACCTGATGAAGATCCTGGCTGAGCGCGGCTACACCTTCTCCACCACTGCTGAGCGAGAAATCGTCCGCGACATCAAGGAGAAGCTCTGCTACGTTGCTCTCGACTTCGAGCAGGAGATTCAGACCGCTGCCCAGAGCTCCAGCCTCGAGAAGTCGTACGAGCTTCCCGACGGCCAGGTCATCACCATTGGCAACGAGCGTTTCCGTGCCCCCGAGGCGCTGTTCCAGCCCTCCGTCCTGGGTCTGGAGAGCGGCGGCATCCACGTTACCACTTTCAACTCCATCATGAAGTGCGACGTCGACGTCCGAAAGGACCTCTACGGCAACATTGTCATGGTAAGTGCCACGCAGTTGGGTGACGCGGCGTGCAGAGCTGACCAAGTCATAGTCTGGTGGTACCACCATGTACCCGGGTCTCTCCGACCGTATGCAGAAGGAGATCACTGCTCTTGCTCCTTCTTCCATGAAGGTCAAGATCATTGCTCCTCCCGAGCGCAAGTACTCTGTCTGGATCGGTGGTTCCATTCTGGCTTCCCTGTCGACCTTCCAGCAAATGTGGATCTCCAAGCAGGAGTACGACGAGAGCGGCCCCTCGATCGTCCACCGCAAGTGCTTCTAAGGTAAGGAGTCTGATGAGCTGGCTGGCGGGAACGCTTCAGAAGCTGGAATGCTGACGCCAGACGCAGCGGCGCCAAATCGAAACCGACAAGCTCCTCCCCTCGCCAAGTCACGACAAGGTCACGGAGGTGGCGACCGATGCAGAGCCCCTCCGGGCCCGCGAGCATCCCAGCCAAGTCTCATATCTACGAAAAGTTTTTGACGGGGTTAAGGGGGTTTGGCGCTGCCTTTTCTCGCAAGAAGCACGGGTGGTCCCATGTGTTGCAACGGGATGGGTAATTGGGCCCTAGGGTTTAGAAGCTGAGGTTGATCATACAAGTACTTTATCTTTGCTTTCCGTTTTAGACTCGTTCAATGGGAGAATGTGACGATGTGATTGTAAACCTCCTGCTGCACCAGCCTGCTCCTGTATCGGCCTTGTGTGACGACAATTGCGGGAGGAGAGGGGAGAAGGAGGATGGGAGAAGGCACCGGAACAGATGGAGAACGCTAAGGTTTTTGCCGTGGATTAGTACTACTTGTGTCTTTCGTAGTTGTGAAGCCTTCTTCCTGCTCGATAGTTGGTGTACTGTCTGGAGGAGCCGTGTCCTGCGCGGCAGCATCCGCAGCAGTCTTGCCCTCGTCAAGCATCCTGTACTTGCGCCGGCTCTTTTTCGCGGCGCTGGCGGCTTTTTTCCTCTTGACCTCGCCGACGATGGCAGAGCGGCTCTGGTCGCCGTGCTGCAGGTCGTCGAGCTTTTGGGCGAGCAGCTCGCGGGCTTGCTTGCGGTTCTGGCTGCGGGAGCGGGTGGCTTGGGATTTGACGACGATGCCGGTGGGGATGTGCTTGAGCTGAACGGCCGAGTTCGTCTTGTTCTGCGACGACGAAGAAGCAACGGATTAGCATTGACCTTGGATCGATGCGGCGGCGAGGAACAAAGTACAATCTTTTGGCCGCCGGGGCCGCTGCCCTTGAGGAAGGACTCCTCGATGTCGGCGTCTGGAGGAGGCTTGGGCCGTGGCGGCAGGCCGTTCTTGGCGAGGGCAGCGCCGGTGGTGAAGGGACGCGCCGCTGCGGCCACGGCGCAGGTGCTGTTAGGGTTTGCGCATGCGAGGCGGGCGAGAAAGCGGCGCATCGTCGCAGGACCTGGGGATGATGCCATGGGCGAGCGCGCGCGTCGCTTTCTTTAGCGGTTGCCGCTCGCCGTCGGCACCGGCGAGTAAGCGCACGTTCCAGGCTAGCCGTGGGCCGCCGAGGAATTCGCGGGGAGGGCAGCCGGCCTGTGGCTTGGCTTATCTTATCCCCTGACGGTGACAATTTCCAGGGACTTCGTCTCTGCAACCACACCGTCGAACCATCCGCCATCTCTTCCCCCAATCCGCCCGGGTCCTGAGCCGTACGGTCGCAAGACGGAGTCAATCGCTGATCCCGTGCACGTACATCTGACGACTTGCGACGACGCGTCCCCGCGAGCAACGAGCCGCGCGTGCGCGCAACTGCCAAGACGACAATGTCGGCTCTGACGGGTTTCCGGAGGTGGCTGCAGAAGAAGCAGTACCACTTCGAGGTCACGCTGAGCGTGTACATGTTCACGCCCTGGGAGAAGTTTGTCTTTTGTATGTCTCATCCTGATAAAGCGTTCCTCTCCGCTGCATTTGCAACACGCGATTGCGATGCGGCTTCCCGGACGCTCCGGAAAAGGAGTCCCCAACGTCCAGCAATCCCTTTAGCGAACCACGATGCCGAGGCTGTGCACGTATGCTAACGCAATCGCCCAGACTCCATTCTCTTCCTGCTCTTCAGCCTGGCCTTCATCGCTGCCATCCTGTACCTCCCGCACCACATTTCCATCCTGGCCGGCCGCGCGTGGTACTACATCCAGGGCGAGGACATGACCATCGCGACATCGGCGCGTGAGGCGGTCAAGGAGATGTCGGCGAGTGTGCTCAATACCGCTGCTGTGCCGACGGCGGTGCGTGTCCAGGAGGCGGTCATGGCGGTGGATAAGGAGCTGTAGGCGCAGCTGGCGCTGATGATGCAACGCCGTGGCATGTTGCCTGTGAAGAAGGTCGAACAATGAGGAAGGGATGGCGAAGAATCATGAGCTGCGGCGTTGAAGGGATTGTTTTTGATACATAATTGTTGTCTTATAGAACATTGCGGCCGTCTGGCTTAATGCTAATACTATGTATGTACTATGAGTTTTTACCGGGCTTGATACTCATGGCGGGTGAATACATCCGGCCAATGTCCACATCTGTCCGGCTAAATCGTATCCGTCGGCCAAAAGCGTTGGAGAACAGCTTTTGCCAACTGCGGGAATAGCAGGTCTCAACGATGTCTCATGTATCATGGGTGCCGCGGACATAGACGGAGACTGGCGCTGATGAAGCCTCGAAGGGAATCTGTCACATTGCGAAGCAAGTCCTCAATCTTCCTCTCACAGTTTTGGCCGAATCCAAACAATCATAATTGCCGTCTATGGTTATCCAAGAGAGGTTACTCAACAATCCAGGTTGGACTCAATGATCATGGGGCGGCGTTGTGTTCAGGGGATCAAGACAGCGCTGGCTGACAGTATGTCTACGGCGCCAATCAATTGTTCTGAGAAGGAGCACTTTCCATCACTTAATGACACTTGAGCTTATATGAAAATAGAGACAAAGATAGATGTTGGCTTTGGTAAGATTCGGCAAGCCTGGGAGTGCAAGGTATTGCAGACGCGAGTCTGCTTGGGGAAACAAAGCAGACGAGATCCATGACAGCTATATCTGGCAAAATAAAATTGTTGCAATAAAGGATCTGGAGACTTCAGACGGACAATATCATGCTGAAAGTGCGATGCGATGGGAAAAGAGTCGCCACTATCATCCGCCCGGGCACACGCGCTTCTCAACGTAACTCCAAGATAGTCTTGAGCATAAGCGGAGAGACCCTTGCTTCGCTCGGTAATTCATCCTCTGTATAAACTGCACGGACTCGGGCATCCATGCCTCTTCGGCCTTTCTCGGTACTGCGAGACGGCCCTTGTGCATGACGCTTCTCAGTTGTGCTTGGTAATCATGGCACGTTCGCATCTGCAAGTCCGTCCACTTTGCGGCAGCAACAACAAGTTAAGTCCAGAAACCCAACACGAGCCAGAAAGCTGGCTGTTCCTACAGCCGCAATCGCAATGCAGCGTTGCTGGAGATAGTCGGGCTTGGAATGCACTCGGACTGCCGGAAGTGCTAACTCCGCCACCGGTCGGTGTCCCAGGGAAGACCGAGTCGCCTCCCGGAGAGGGTATTTACAGTCGACAGTCGCTCTGCCGGTTCTGCTTGTGGCATCAATCATCAATCCAGTGCTTTTCATAGATTCCAGACTTGTAACTATTCACTAATTCTATTATATTACCAAACTTGTCTCTGCAGAAATGACGGCTCCGAAACAGCGCATCTTCGTGACCGGCGCTAGCGGGTACGTCGGCTCCGTAGTTACGGAGCTCGCCGTCGCCGATGGGTACGCCGTCCACGGCCTCTCCCGGAGCGAGGCCAGCGACGAAAAGCTTCGCAGCCTCGGCGTCGTGCCGGTTCGCGGCGACCTCACGTCGCTTGACGTCCTGCGCAAGGAGAGCGCCGAGGCGGACATGGTGATCCACCTCGCGACGGCCTATGTCCTCGGCCAGGGCTCTTACGACGACGTCTTGCCCATTGACAATGCCGCCACGGATGCCATCGCCGACTCTCTAGTCGGCACCAACAAGCCCCTGGTCTTTACTTGCGGCACTCTGATTACTGCTCCTGACCCTTCCGGCGCTGAGACCACCGAGAAATCGCCTATTGCTTCGAACCCGTTCGTCTCCCGCCATTTGGCTGAGGCTCACGCCGTCGCGCTCGCGGACAAGGGCGTCCGCGTCACGTCCATTCGCCTGGCGCCCTACGTCTACGGCCGCGCCGGCAGCGGCGTGAAGCTCTTCATGAGCACGTCCGCCAAGGCCGGCAGCGTGACGTGCGTCGCCGGCGGCGCAAATCACACCACCAACGTGCACGTCGACGACGCCGCGCGACTGTACCTGCTCGCGGCGACGCGCGGCCAGGCAGGCGAGATTTTCAACGCCGGCGGTGCGACGGACGTGACGGCGCGGCAGCTGTTCGAAGCCATCGCCACCGCGCTGGGCTTGCCGCTGAGGGATATCTCGTTTGAGGACGCACAGGCGCAGCTGGGGGAGACTTTTGCGATATTCCTGAGTTCAGAAAACAGGGCGTCGGGTGAGAAGGCCAGGAGGGTGCTGGGATGGCAGCCAAAGGGCATGGGCATCCTGGATGAGATCAGCAAAGGATCGTACCCGGCGCTGGCCAAGGAGCTGCGGAAAGGGGCTGCCTGATGGCCAGGTAGCTGTCTGACCCTGAGGATGTGATGCGAGGGACTCAATGACACTCTTATGATTCAAGGATAAGATGATGCATGTGCTTACTTACACATCAGCTTTCGTGTATAGAAATCATATCTCGCCTGAGTAGCAGGCTTCCAGTACATGTTATCTGTGAGGTATTGCAAAAATAAAATGCGATTGGAATTAAAAGCCCCATTGTTGAATCCCTGTCTTCCTGGACACTTGACTTAACGTCAACGTAGATCCCTGCCGTCATTTGTTACCCACTGGACTCATGAACACAGTCATCATCATTCAAAGTTCTTCGTCACACCGGGCTTAATCGCCTCCAGCTTCCCGACCAGCTCGTCCCAAACCCGGTCCTGCGCCTGCTTGCCCTCGTCGCTCCGCACCAGCGCCGACGGCGCCGCGATGCAGCAGTCGGACAGGTAGGCCCCGTGCGTCTCGGCGCCTTGCGAGGCGGCGTGCACGAGCGTGCGGCTCCCGTACTCGCTCGTCCGCGCGACGAGCTGGCGAAACAGCCAGAAGGCCCAGGTCGGGTGCTCGCGCGACAGGTCCGAGTCGCACAGGCCCGGGTTGACGCAGTTGACGGTGACGGGGAGCCTGTCGGCCGGGTACCGCTCCGCGAGGGCGCGCACCCCGAGCACCTCGAGCAGCTTGGAGAGGGGGTACTGCTCGTCCCAGCTGGCCTCGGCCCTGGCGCGGTTGTTGATGGCGGCGAAGATGGCGCCGGGCGGCGCGAACCGTTCCGGGAACGACGTGTAAACGTGGGCCTCGGACGAGGTGATGCAGAGCGTCGGGCGCGTGCCGAACCGCGCCGCCGTCGCCTTGAGCTTGGGCATGACGAGCGCGGCGAGCAGGAACGTCGCCACGACGTTGACGGTGATCATCTCCTCGTTGTCCTCGACGAGCGCGTAGTCTTTGCGCGCGACCCCGGCGTTGGCGAGGAACACGTCCACCCGCTCCAGCTCGTCGTTGACGCGCGCCGCGAACTTCTGGACGCTGGCGTAGCTGCCCATGTCGAGCTGCCAGACCTGGATTCCTGTCTTGCCACCATCGGAGTCCGGAATCGAATCCTCGATCTCGGCTCTGGCGGCGTTTCCCCTGTCCAGGCTGCGGACTGCGAGGATCAGCTTGCTGGCACCGAGGCGCGCAAAGTGCTTCGCCGCTTCTTTCCCGAGGCCAGTGTTGCTGCCGGTGACGATGACCGTCTTGCCGACATAGGAATCCGTAGGGTATGGTAACGATTTGAGGAGCTGGCTGTAGAGAAAGCTGAACATGGTCATGTCTGGGGATTGCAGGCAGAGACTGAAATGCGAATAGTAGCTGGGCTTGATACTTGGCTCTGCTTGTGATGCCTTTCAATGATGGCTTCACCCTCTACATTACCCATAGCTTCATATTTATGATCCCCGACGACTCACTGCTCATAATTAGACTCAGACTTAAAGCCATGTTCTCGTCCGTGTATGTCCATCCATACGGAAATTCTCACGGTCCCCCGTACCGCCACTCCTAAATTTGCACGTAACGGACCCCGCGGCGTTAGCTTGACAAAGTCCGTTTCGCACAGGGGCGCACATGGTGGAAATGCCAATACGTCAGAGCAGCGTCAAGCTCGCTCCCTCGAGCTGCGAATTGCCAATGGTGTCTCGGCACTCGCTGCTGCGCAATTCCGGCGGGTGTGCTAAACTCCGAAGAGACAGCAGGGCTGCTCTGCGCTGTGGCTCCCTGCCATGCTAACATCTGGGAGCGATAGCTGGAAACAACAACCAGAAGTTCTCGGCAATTACACATGGTAACGAGTTGGAGGGACATGCCAGGTAGTCATGTTGCACAGTAGTTGGTCCAACACTGGCCGCATATCACGAAAGGCTGTAAGCCGAAGTTGCGTGCAAAGCCTGGACCCTGGTCCCGTACGGGCCTCATTTCTATTCATTACATCGTCACTCTAATCCGTCGGCATCTGTAGATATGTCTCATCGAACGCGAACAGTCTCAAAGTGCTGTCCTCGCCAGCCACGGCCAGAGTGTACGCCGACGTCTCTCCATCTTGACGGATGGGCCTCCAACCCAATTGGAGCACGGGCTTGGGGAATGACATTCTAGACTCCAATTAGCTCCTGGACTATCTGAATGACTTGCTTAGGACAACTTACTCAGGCGACGGCGGCAACTCTACGACTGCAGAGCCGCACTCACTCACGAGGCAGACGCTTAGCCGGCCAAGCTCGGTTCCGACCGCAAGGACAAGCTTGCCGTCCACGGCGCAGGGGAGGAAGTCGACAGATGTAACAGGCGCCAGGGATGGCAAGGCAGCGGATTGAGAGAATTGCAGCTTCCCGTCTTCGCCTTGCTTGGATGCCCAGATACGCACCTGCTTGTCTCGACCAGCCGTGGCGAACAGAGGGATCTGGCAAGACGCCCACGCAGCATCCAGAATCATCCTGCTATGGGCCTTGGGGTTTGCCTGCACGAGTTCGTACATGGCCTCTGCGTTGGCGTTGCGCTCAAAAACAGCCCACTGTCGGTCACGTCCGACGCTCAGGAGGAACCGGTCGTCGGCCGAGAATCGTAGACGAGTGGCTGTCAGAGAATGTGCCATCAGGGGAGGCCTTATCTCGGTCCACCTCTCCGTCTCAAATAGACGAATAACTGCGTGGTTAGTCGAGCTCGCCTTGCACGCGCTGGCGATGAGTTTTCCGTCGTGGCTTGCCGCCAGGCACGATAGCTCGTAGCCATGGCCGTACAGCTTCTCCGTTTCAGGCCACAGCGTATGCCTGGAAAGAGTCTCTTCGAATGGCGGGTGGTCAATCTCAAGATATGACTTCTTGACGACTGAGGCCGGATCCATGGCGTCACGGTCGCGATCATCCACAGGCTCGATCTCCTGGTCTTCGCCCACGGCGTCAATTGCTTTGTTCGACAGGCCCAGCACAGGCATGTTGGCGGCATCGGGCATGTGGTCGACATTAGTCTCACCAATTCCACCAAGCCTGTTGAGCAGGGTCGCGACGGCTTTTGGCTCGCTGAAAACTCTCATAAGTTTCTCCTCAGCGCCGGACACGAACTGCGATTCGCTCAGAGAATCTAGGCAGTTAAGGTCGTATCCGTGGATCTGAGGCCGGGACATCTCATGCCAGGTATGAGCGCCGGATGCCGTCCATTTAGTGTGCAGCCGCGTGGTCTGGTCCAAGCTTGTGGAGAGCAGATAGTCACCACTCCTCGACCATGAGATTCCTGTGACCGATTTGGTATGGCCCGAGATGGCAACGCATGGTCGCCACACATCGACCGAGGGCTCATACTGCCATCTTCTCCAGCTTCCGGTCCTGCCAAGGCACACTACAGATGTGCCATCCGGCGACCAAAGGCCGGTCCAAAAGCCACCCGTGCTGCCCGTAGCCGTTGTGGCGCCCTTTTCTTTGCTGATCTCGCCGAGCCTGACCATGCTGACCCATATTCCCGACGAAGGGTCTGCCTCCCATATGGCGAGTGAGTTGTCTGCAGATGTGGAAAGCAGCTGCAGCTTGCCATCCTCGTGTGCATGCCATCTCGCGCTGTAGATCCAATCCTCGTGCCCTAATAGGAGGGCCTCAAATGTAACGGAAAAGTCTTTGCCAGCTGCCTTGGCCCAGTATGCTTTGTTGGACGGCGACTTTCCCGGCAAGAACGCGCCGCTTGAAGGATCCGATCCCGAGGCGGCGAGGGCTGGCAGCTCCCGGCCTTGGTGAATCCTCCATATGCGCAGGTACTTATCCTGGCTAGCTGAGGCAAGAAGGAGGTCGCTGTCGGGGGATTTCGTCTCTTTGGCAAAACTCAAGGACCTGATCCACCCCTCATGGCCGGAAAGAGTTGCTTGAACGTCGAACTGAATGCTCTCGGTCTTTGTCTCCGCGGTCAGGATCAGGATTGTGTCCCGCGTTCCGGCAGCGGCGAGAATAACGACGTCCTCATCGTCGTCCAGAGCACTGAGCGAGAGCGCTAAGGGAAATATCTTTGGTGCTGTGTTGATGGTTTGTCGCAGCTGCAGCTGGTCGTTGTCAAAGGTCCATATCCGGATCGTCGCATCAGACGCGCCTGTTGCCAGGATCCATTTCGCGTGACCAGCTGCGAGTCGCACGGCGACAATACAGTTCACAGATCCCGTATGCTCAGTGTGTGTCTGCAGGATCTCGTACTTCGGTCCATCACTCGACGATTTCCAGACGACAAGCGTCTTGTCCTCGGAGCCCGTGACAAGATAACTGAATTCATCGCCTTGCACCTCGGGCAGAAACTTGACAGCCCTCACCGTCTCCTTGTGGCCGCTCAGAAGTGAACTGACGCCTCTTGGCGGATTAAGCTGACACTCCTTCGTCAATCGTTGTATCTCAAGAACGAAAGGACTACTCACACTGGGCTGCCACAGCGCAACGTTGACATCCGCGCCAAAGGCCAACTGCCCGTTCCTGCTCCAGTCCGCGACTGCGGTCTGCCTGTTCGCACCGGCCGTCAGGTACTCTGACGAGACCCCTTTCACGCTCATATTACCGGCTCCTTCATGGGACTGTTAATGTGAGTCTGAAAATTGTGTCCATTCCGTGCTCTGATTGGCTGCGCCGAGATCCGATCGAGGTGCAGCCTATGCTTATGTCATCGAAACGCACTTGCCGTTCTAACAGGGAAAGCAGTCTTTCGGGCGGGGAATTGTTAGGCACTCTTGTGCCAAACTCGGCAGAGTGTGTACTGCAATCCGACTCCAACGTCCTCAACCCACCTCGTCATCCAGAAGCACGGGCATTCTTTTATCTCAGAAAAGAAGTTCCAGGCAGTATCTGCCTTGCAAGTCTCGCCATGGCCGCTGCCACCAACAGCAATGCATCCAAGCAGCTCGCAATTGCTGTCGAGTTCTCGTACGTCCCCCTTCAAATCACAACTCACCTCGAGTCAACGACAATGGTCGTCGACTTTGCGCTGGCATAAGAGGCGCCGTGATCTTTCGGCTCGCCAACCGCGCTGATGCGTCACATGCATCTTCTTGACTTCAGCTCTGCCCTGCTTCTACATCGTACAGCCAGTCACGATGCGCTAACCCGTCGACATGGCTTGCAGAGGGGGGCTCGAGATGCTCTTTTCAGACCAGCGTCGCCATTCGCTCTCCCTGCCCTCTGAGGACAAGGACGGCCGCGCACCAAATATCGCCTATCTGATAGATCACCTTTGTCAGCACGTTATGAAGGACACCCGCAGAGAACTCTTCGTCCTCGACGGGCATCTGTACGTTCCTGGCCCCTGGCTCCCTCACCTGGTGACGCAAACACTCCATGATTGGACTACGATCAAGGACGCGCCCTTGCCCAGCTATCCCGCACTTCCCCTTCCCCGGCTACGGATGTCGGCCATTTAAGCTTTTCCCCTCCCCCAGAACCCCAGCATCTCCCTGTCTTGGCGAGCGCCTGTCTTTGCCTCCTTTAAGTCTGGTGTCGCTAACGATGAGGGCTACCAGGCGCCCGGGAATCTTAGTTCTCATCAACGACGCCGACTGGGAGCTGGAGGGTGAGGAGGCGTACGAACTGAGACCCGGAGACAACATCCTGTTCGTCTCGACTCTCCACGGAGGCTAGACGCCATGCGCGCTCTGTGCCGCGTGGGCCGCGAACTGCTAGACCACCGCATCTGACGACAATGCGTGTCTTGCGGTCGAGCGGCCAGGAGAGTCATCACTTCCCCCTCCTCAGTCTACCCTACCCTACCCTCTACCATGCCATCCTACGAACTGTTCCGTGTCTTGGATTTGGCAAGGCTCCGTCGTGGCGAGCAACTATGATTCAGATTGGCGGGCAATTTTCTTCCCCAAATTGGGGGTGCCCGCGCTGCAGTGCCCACTCATAGCCTTTTTTGCCTGTCAAATATTGTCCAAAAACCGTCATCCATTTTCTGAATCGTCCCGTCCCGAAGATCTGGCTCCCGGCGGCATCGCGTCACCCCCACAGGAACGTGTGCGTGACCGACACCTTCGAGCTGACATAGTCAGCATCACAGCTGAGGTTGGCCGTGGCTGCTTCGCTGAAGGTCTTACGACTCGGGCACCAAGGCCTTGCCTTTGGTATTGGCGACCAAGTCGAGATTTGCTGCAAGGACAGGGTTACAAAATTCTGGCCGGCTGGTGGGTTGGGCGGTTGCTGCGTCTGTTCATCGCTTGAACGTGAAAAGTGCACCGATGCAGTAGTGAGACTTGCATCTGCACTGCGTGCACAATGGTGTGCTTTCAGAGCCGTATCTGTCTGGTGGAAATGCTCGGTCAGGAGGCGGTGAGCACGAGGAACTCCAAGAAAGCCTCCCTTGCGTTGCGCAATGGGAAACTTGCAGTAAGCCAGCATTGCAAGAGGAAAAGAGGACTCAACCCCCCTCCACTCCTGCATGCATGCCCGAGACCGGATGATTGGCCAAGCCGAGATTCGATTTGTGCGGCAAGTCGCGGTGGGGATGTCAATCGCAACGCCTCCCCCAATACACGCCCGCAAGCCCTGGATCCTGGGACGTCATCTGTCGTTGGCCATGCGAAGAGATCTGCAGCACGCAACACGTCCCTGGAAACGACCGTTCACGCCACACGGGCCTGCCCTTCGCTGGAGCGCCCTTCTAATGTGTGGCTCAGTCTTCTTCAGAGCCTCAGCTCAAACGGCGTACTGCCAAGCGCGTAGGTAGATACTCCTGTTCGCCTTCAGCGGAACCAACGCCTTATGCAGACGGCACATCCAGCCACTGCTCCCGGCGTACGTGGTCGCTCTCCCACCTCTCATCAATCCATCCATCTCTCCATCCATCCATGTTCCCAGCTCATCGGCTTGCTGCGACTTACTGCATCGAGTACATGGGCGTGCCAATCAGAATCATTCTAGACGTGACATTACTCCCTACGCTCACTGTATTGGCGCACCTCATCAAGGGATCCTTGTATCCAGCTCAAGAGGCTGCGATTGCTCGCCGGCACGTCGTCTGCCTAGCGCTTTAAAGCACGACGAGCTATTCAGGAGCAATATCCATTCGTCGATTTATCTCTCCCACCAATTCGATCCCATGCAGTCAGCGATGCAATTGTATTCGCGTGGCGTTTATCAGGTGTGCGGCAGCTTGAAATGAATTATGCCACAGGCCCTGCGATCCAGAGATGGCAAGACCACCCGCCCTGCCCAAAAGAGGACCTCCGCATCACGTGGATACCGATATGACAAGAAAACAAGACGCGGCCAGAGGTAAATCGTGTTGACTTCGACGGGCGATAGATGCCCTACAAGCCTCAAGAGCTTACAAGTCCAACTGTGCCATCCGCCACGCCCTTCTATCTATAGTGACCGCATTTTGAAAGTCTCCCGAAGGCCGCCTGCTCCAGACGCGCTCGTGCCGATTATGTAGATACACGAGGGAACGTAGGAATAAAATGCGAATGTACCAAACAAGGGTGATCATTAACGGTTGTAAAAACAATATCAGACAGCCCGTCCCATTTTCCCGGTCCAAACGGACCCTTATGAATACTCCATCCAATGGTAGACCCCTTTTTTGATTGCTGCAATAGCAGACACTCCGCACAATGTTGCCGTTGCTGAACGTAACCAGATATCGAAACACTGCCGAACACCGCTAACCCTTGGATATAATGCCTCCTTGTCCCAAAGGCCCCAAATGGCCATGGGCCCCCTCGAAATTTTTATCAACGCTATTGCCGTGCTGTCTTCGGCAATTAATCTATCAGGACAGAACACCCGCGTCTCGTCGTGTTGCGTAATCATGTCGTCGTCAGATCAGGAGGTGCTCTAATACAGGCGGTCGGCAAAGGCCATCTGCCGCGAGTGCTCATCCTCATAGAGCATGCTGGCAGCGCCACTGTGGTCAGGTTGCTGGTCAAAAATACCGTAGCCGCCAGTAGATTGGTGGCGTGGAATGCTGGCCATTGAATTGGGTGGCCCGGGCATGTAGGTCGGGTGCTGGCTGGGCATTGGCAGATGTGGGAACGCCAGAGCATTGGCCTGTCCTTCCGCTTTGGACTTGGGAGCAACAGTTCGCGCCTTGCCGCGACCCTTGATGCCTTTGTTGCTGTTCTTGTAATGCACCTTGAAGTACTCAAACAACTCCTGGTGCTTGTCAGGTACGTGGCCCTCCTTGGCAAACTGGGCGAACATGATCGTAAGCCTCTGGAGCGTGTCTTTGTGGAAGTTGTTCTGGTGAGTCTGGCGGGCTGTGTCAGTGCTCAATGCTCATTACACATGACAAATTGCAGGCTCCTTCGTACCTTCATGTTGCCAAGCTGGGAGAAGGTTTTGTTGCAGTCGTCTAGCCTGCAAATGAAAGGTTTAAGGCCCTTGTGCGTCTCTTCATGCGATCGAACGTTGCCGCGCTGGGCAAAGAGCTTGCCGCAAATGCTACAAGAATATGGCTTCTCTCCGGTATGGCGTCGCATATGTGTCTGCAAAAGGAGATCCGTCAGCGTCTTGAGACGGGATCTGGAGCAATGTGCAAACCTACCTTCAGGTTTCCGCGCTGAGAGAACGTGAGACCGCAATTCTCTCTGGTGCAGACCTACGCTGGTTAGTTCCGGTGCTCTTGCTTTCCATCATCAATTTCCAAACTTACATATGGCTTATGTCCAGTGTGTGTCCTACGATGAATGTCCAGATGCGTCTTCTGCACGAAGCGCTTGTTGCAATTTGGTCCATCGCAGACCCATTTCTTTTTGGGCTTTGCTTCTTCAGTACCAGGAGTCAATGGATGGCCGTTGCCAACCGGGCTCTGCGGCCCTGACCCAGGCTCTGCGCTTGGGGTCTGAGCGGGCGTGAGAGCTTGGCTCTGGTTGATTTCATCCTCTTCCTCCTTCTTCTGGATAGCCTTCATGAGCTCATCCACATCCGTCTCAAAGTTGATTCTGTTGGCTGGGTCGATGGTTTCATTGTATGTGATCGTTTTTGCGGCAGCAGTCGGGTTCGAACTCAACGAGTGTGTCGTTGACGCCTGAGACTCGCTTCTTGCGGATGGCGACTGCAGTCGAATGTCGTTCAAGGGCTTGGAGTTACGTCGGAAGGACATCGTTCTGGCGCCGTCCCCATCCGGGCCCACCATCCTTTGAGTATGGCGTTCCTGGAAATCTTGCCTGTACGGGGATCCTATCGGGGTGGCGGGCGGCGGGCTTTGATACGGTACGTACGCGAACGCCGGTTGGTGCTGGTAGTGCGGTGCCGCAAGAGTCGTCATGTTCCCAGCACTGTAAGCCGGAGCAACCACATACTGGGCCGGCACAGGCCGCTGCATATGCGCAGTCGCTGCGCCGCGAGAGTCATACGGCATGAATGTCGGAGCATCCATCATGGTGAAGTCGTGCGGAAGCTGCTGAGGCCAGCGTCCCCAGCTCGGGGGCGCCGTTGGTTGTGCTGTAAGAGCCAGATTGGCAGCTGAAGTCAGTCTTGCCACGAGAGCAAGACTGACGGTGATTATGGAGGGAGGTGTAGACCGTCAAGTGTCTGAAGAGAAACAGGAAGCGGAGCCCTATGCAGAAGCCCGAGGCGGGAGACCTTTGCAAAAATGCAAAGAGACTTAAAAGTGGTTTGTGCGATGATGGTGAGACCCGAGGTGTAAGGGGAAGAGGCTGGGTATATATGTGAAAAGGAAAGACGAGGGGCTCTGAGGGGGGGCCATGTACTCTGGAGTTGAGGTCTGATCCGGAGTCCAGGGCGAGCAAACGGTGTATATACCGGCGGGTGTCGTTGACAGTAAAGGGCACAAGGGTGGTAGCCAATCGTTCGGTAACGGAACCCAGAGATCTTGGCTCCCAGTGCGCCTGCATTAGACGTGGCCGGGCTGGGTCTTGGTAGAGTAATTGATCCAGGTCTCGTCATCCCGGTTGGGGAGACGTGGACGAGCATGGTGTCTTCCGTACATTGTGATGGACGCCGCCATATAGCGAACACCCCCCGGCCAGCATACACGCCCACCCGCGGCCCGGGGATGCAGGCTGAGGGACGAGATGGGAAGCAGGGGTGCGAGAAGACGTCCCCAAAGGAGCAAAGCCGGTCGCCAGGTTGAGCGCTGGGTCGATGCAAGGTGATCAAAGCGACCGGGGCCGTAGGGGTGGGCCACCGCCAGATGGAGGACTGTGGCTGGGGCCGCACAACCAGGGGTTCAGCCGGCTTGGGAGCTGGCAGCGCCGACAGTTTGTTGCTTGAGTTATAGATTGTGGCAACACTTCTGACCTGTCATGTGCCGCGTGACGCTATCAAGGCCGCCATCATTGACGCGCGCCGCCGGGCAGTTCAGTCGCACATGACCGCGTGCGGCCAGCGGTATCCTCGCTGGACTTGCGCTCGAAGTACCGGCTCATCAGAGTACATGAAAGTGCTTCTTAGGCTGTATGTAAGGACATTGGACAGAGTGGTTTGTAATAGCCCATGGATGTGTCTGGTAGGCCGGGCCGGCAGCCAGGGCCGGGCGCGGACCCAGGCCCATTGTCGCTGCGCTGTGGAAAATGAGACACGGCGGAGCGTTGAATGGGAAAGAGACTCTCGCCAAGCGCAAAGCCGTCATGGTTGTCGGGGCGTAAGCGCCACAGGGTCGAGGCTGAGCAAGTCGGAGACGGACGCAGGAGATGCAGGCCGGCCGGTCTTGAGACACGGCCGCTGGAGGGACGCAGCCCGCCAGCCAACCAAGGACAGCCGGCGTCTCTGCCCTTGTCTGATGGTGTGCTGTACGTACGAGTACGTCCGTGGGCGCTGCAATGGGCCGAAGGGTGTGTGATTTGTTTCTTGTCAGGGCACCGGGAGCGCAGCCGATGCGTGCCTGTCAGGACGGTGTCTGTCTCGAGCGGGGACAGTTCCAACCGCCTCCACGGGGCCAGTGTGCCTACCTTAGCTGAGGGTAAGGTGCCTAAGGTAGGGTAGGTGCCCAAGTAGGCAAGGTATTCGACAACCCGGGGCTTGCAACGGGGAAGTCAACGATGTTGGTTCGTCTTCGTCGTCGTCGGCGGCGCGGCGCTTGTCAAGCTGCCAGGCCGGAACGAGACGTACCGAGCGGCGAGCACCAGGGGGCGTTGGCGCAGTGGAGCGCCGTCCGTCCCATCGCCAGGGGGCTCCCTAGCCACTACTCTCGGCTCCGGCTTGCCCCAGCAGGCTCTGGATATCTTGGTGGGCTTCGGCTAGACTGGGCCTGCTGCCGCGCCCGCACTAGGCCGGGGTGCCGCCAGCGCCCTGCTGAAGCTGTAAGGCGAGGTGACGCCAGCACGGACGGGGAGGTCCAGCCCACTGCTAGCCGCTTGTCTACTCCGTGCTCTGCACTCCGTAGTCCGTGCTGCTTCTGCACTGGCAGGCCTCCGTCGCGTCTGCGCGCGATGAGTTCGTTGCGCCTGTTGGGAGCAAGCGCAACGTTTCGTGCCAAGGTACGGAGCGAAGCCCCAAGCAACGCATTGCCCAGGTCGGCTGCCCCTTCTCCGGCTCTTTTGCCAAGATTTGTCGCTCCAATCGCATCGGACACTCGCATCCCGACTACCTGGTATCCCATCGCATCCAAGATCCAAGCAGCGCAAGCGCGCACTTAGTGTCGGCCGACCAGCGTCCTTGGGGCGGATTTTCCATCTCCGCGCCGAGCCACCTGCTCCCAATGACATAACTCGCTAGCCTTTTCCAGCCGGCACGCAGCTCCCTTGGGCACAGCCAGCTGGAGCCAGCTGCATCTGTTGCGCATTCTCCGTGTCTCTCTACGGGTACTAACAGGCTCGGGATCAGAAATGGGGTCGTCTCCTGCACGACAGACTCCTGGCCCATCGGTATCAGACTCGGGCTTCTTCCCCGCTTGCCGTCCCCAACAGGGACTTGAAATCGCCTCGTCCTGCGGCTGCTGGACACGAGGACCAAACGTTATGTACAGACCCCGTTTGGATGGCATGGTCGTGTTTCGATCCAGGCAGATCCGCTGACGCATTGTTCAGCAGCTTTTCTTGGAAACCTGCCATCCATAAGTAATCCCACTACGGGCCTCAAAGCCACGGCGTCTGGATTTGCCAAGGGGGTTGCAAGGCCCTTGCTGAGTCTGCCATGGCGTCCCCTGGCGTATTACGACAAGCGCTGCGGCAGATCAGCCGCCATGGCTGGGGGGGGGGAAGGGTCCCGGCCCCGCGGCTCTCAGAGATTACGGGGCTGGGTAGCATCATGCTGAAGGTTGGCAACACAGAGGCTGCTCTACGAGGAGAAAATAGCATCACGGCGCACAAATGAATAATGCTCAGGGGCATACCATCTAGCCCCGGGAAAAATTGAATGTCAAGTACGAAATACATCCATCAACCTGCCATCTGTGAGCGGGTGTTGCCGTCCCTCATCGTGAACAACGCTTAAACCCCGACTCTGAGACCTGATTCCTGATTCGGCCTAGGTTTCTTCTCTCACTCACTCTCAGGTGAGACGAGGTGCTGCCCTGCCTTCAGAAACCACAGCCAAATGGCATTTCCAATGGATGAAAAGCCGTGGCATGGCTGGTGTAAGCCGCCATCTACGGAGTACGAGCCAACAACCGGCTTATGCCTCCAGCGTTGTGCGACCAAGCCACCTTCATTGAGCTTGAAAGATCTAACCGTGCAACGTGCTGCGAATGCTTCCTCTCTGTGGACGTAGAAATGGATGGGCAACGACGCTCACGGCAATCTCGGCGACATTTCTTAGCGGGAATGGGATCGTCGCCTTCCCGTCCCCAGTTGTCCGCACGGCTTTATCGTCACGTCGGTTCATCCCAGCTTTCAACGACACAGGCACTAATTGCCCGGTGATGGCTGAACTGAGCGTGGGGGATTGGTGGGCTGCCAGGGGTGGAACTCAAATCTGTGGCGGCTGTACCGAGTACAAGGATCATGGTTCATGGATCTTGAATGACCCGTTCAATTAGAGATCTAATGCCCTGGCCTCTCTGTACGGGTAATCCAAGAGTTGCGTGCGTGCACCCTATGAAGCAAAGTGTTATAATGCCCGTTGGAGCAGCAGGGACCACTGCGGTCAACGAATATCCTTCCCAGGGGTCCAGAACTCTAAAGGGCTCTTCGATACTAGATCAATTTTGCGCCCAACCAAGGAAGTGGCTTTGATGTTCTGGTTCTCGTCGGACCACAGGTTCGCCCGCGTGATCAAGCAAAGGATGAACGGCCCAAGGGTACCATGCCATGCAGATCCAGTGGCCGTCCCGCCCTCCCCCTCCGCACATATCCAAAATGAAGTACGAGCAGCCTCAAACCGTCGCTGTGACGGCGGTCACTTGAGTGCCCAGCAACTGATGCTCCTCATGTCCGGTACCTCTCAGCTCAAAAGAGCTGATGGCGCTTGAAAACGGCTGCGAGGTAGGGAGTACTCCGTACGACAGAACTGTTTGGTTGGGAAGTTGGAGTCCTGGGCCACAGCTGTCTGCGCAGGAGATGGCCAATCAAGCCTCCTTGCTAGCTTAGTCGCCGTCGTACAACGACCCGTCTGTGGGGCCGGCTTCTCTCAGTGGGCCCAGCCACCAACGAGACGTTTCCTTCCCCGGATCGTGGAACTGGTCTGTCTCGCGTCGAAGCATCGGAGTACGCAAAAAAGCATTTCTTTCCGCATCGTGACAAGGTCATGAACCAGATTCTCCACAAAGCTTCAAGTTTCGTTGAATTGCTCCGTACTTGAAGCCGAGGCGGCACAGTGGCGTTGCCGATTTTAAGGCTGGAGTGATTCGTATGGGCCGGTGTGTCCGTCACTTTATTTCTCCATAAATGTGCTCATATGGCAGAGATGACAAGGCAAATGAGCCCGACGCCACTGCAACAAAATGGCTGCTTACCGCTGTGATAGTATTTGCCCGCCACTCTCTCCGTCTATTTGCTTCACATCGTCTTCCACTTCATGATTGACGGAGTTCCCGATCTCGGCAGCTCGTGATGGTCGGGATGAGGGCCGCAGGGAAGGCATCCGAAATTCCTCGGCCTCGTCCCAACTGGTTGGGTCCCGGAAGCGGCTCCTCAGCTTCCGGCACAAGCATACTCGGCGGTTTTGGGGAGGCATATGAGTACCTAAAGGTACCGTAGGCAACATAGCAGACCATCGAGAGCTTTTTCCACTATCCATACCTTAGGTACTCCGCACTCGTCCCGTCACCATTCCGCGGCCTTGTCACTGGAGAGACGACAGCAAGACTCTTTACTCGTACCTGAGGGCTCTCATCCGCTCCTCGGCACAAGGGGTGGGGACCACAGCCAATACGTACACCCTCGCTAACATCTGGCCAAAATATGATACATCGCCCACAGGTCAAGCATCCGTGCTAATCGCTGGAGGCTGCCCACCAATTCGTTGGAGTTCGTTGGTGGTTGACACTCGCCGCATAATTGGATCACCACTATTCATGCATCGAATCATTTTCTACGGAGTACGGAGTACTGGCACGACCAGTCCAGGCACAAGCACTATCGCCACCGTTTGCGCTGTCAACGACTCGACGCAGTATCACGACTGCACCTCTCCACAGCAGACCAAACGACCAGATCACACTTTGGCAAGTGCCATTATTCTACTCAGTGCTCACCGAGAGGGGGCAAAATCCTCCCATCCAGCATGCCCACAACAGAAACTCCTGCAGTCCCGTGCGGGATACAACCTTGGGCCCCAGGTCTTTGGCGCAAAACCGCCAACATCTAACATCGGGCGCAACAAAGCAGGCTCGAGCGGGAGGCTAATACGGCCGAAGTGGTAGTCACAAATCAACTCCGTACTCCATAGCATCCTCGAGAGCTAGTCGGTCACCACCAATGGTGCGATCGTGGGAAAGTGGTTCAGCCAGGACCATCGTTCCGGCGTCCTGGTGAGTGGGAAGTGGGGGGCCTGTTAGACCAACAAGCTCTCGACGAGCATCTGCTCCACGAGCTGATCTGGTCCGCAGCGCCGGGGAAATGTACATTCACATCCGGCCGACATGAACCGGTGCGTTGGTGCGCAAAAGGCGGGCCTCGAGGCACACTACAACCGATTTGAGAGTCTCCACGACTGATGGAGGGGACGAGGAGGATTGTGGAGGGGGCTATGAGGGGACGGCCGCAAAAATGGCACGGAAGGTAGGAGGATCGTCCAGCATCCGGATGACGACATGGAATAAATGACTCTGATCGGAGCCTTCCGCTGCCAGTTGGCAACTCTGTACGGTGACATCTGTTCGTACATGCGGGTCCCTCATCGCTAATACCTTTGTTGTGATGAAGCCAGGCCACCTTGCGTGCACGAGAAGACGTGTCTACTTGGTGCCGAGTCACGATTTGAACAATCAGGAACAACACACATAGTTCGGCACGCTCACTTAGAGTGCAGCTCAGCATGATTACTGAGCCCGTGCCCTGGTATTGCCACAACCAGAGCACAAGACTCGATTTGTGCGCGGCCAGCTAGCAGGAGAACCGGGGCGGGAGCGTGAAAGTTTTGGACGCAGGCGAAATGTGACAGAAACATTGGTGGCCCTTTAAGGATGTCGAGGGGGCGCACGACGGGATCGGCCAGCGCTGCACTTGCAAAGGGATTGCCAGCTCAGATGGCGCCTCTAACTCATTAAACGCTGCCATCGGATTGGCCCAAGGAGACTCGTGGCCCGGCTGGACATGGCAGCGGACCGCGGCGCCAATGTCTGTCATCCCGCTCGGCGCTGGACTTGGGTGGAGATGGTCCAGGATAGCCTGGTCTCCGGGGAGCAAAGCGCACTTGGCTGAATCCCGAGAGAGGTGAGATGGAGCTGCAAGCCGGCAGCAGGACCAGGGGGGTCATGGGGTCCATGGACGACACCGTGGCCAGGGGCCTGGCCCCTGGCCCCGACAGTTAATGGATCCCACCGCTGAAATGAGCTAGCTGAGCCAGTCCCGAGAGTTTGGGCAAAGTGGTCACGATGGCGGGTGTGATTGGCTGTAGCTCTGCCCGCCTCGAGCGCAAGTGCAACCCGGGTACCCGGTCGACAAGACCTTGGACCAGAGAGCATGGATAAATTCGAGGTGCATATTGTCAGAGTTTCCTTGCTGCATACCTCCCCGGCTCCATCATTACAAGCGGCGCCGGATGTGCACGGGACCGCAGAAATAGCATGGCAGAGTGCGATGATATGATGACCACGATGGCATATACCCGTCCGAGCAAGTGGAAAGGGAAAGTATCAGCTCGAGGTGGCTTGCTGATACGGAGTACCCAAGGTAAGGTAGCTCAAGAGGAGACGCGGCTGACTTCACCTTGCGAGGATGCTCTCCCGCATCCTACAGCGGCCTTGGCGGCAAATTGACCCACGGCCTAAGACGAGCGACGGGTTGAGTTCCAGACGCACGACATGATAGCACCATTGGTAGCACCGCAACGGGTCTCACAATGGCGCCAGCTCGGGGTCCTTGAGACGCAGGGTCGCGACATAATTAGTGAGACCCCTCCACTACTCCAAGCTGGACGGGTCTCGCCATGGACGCGTGTCTTTGGGACTGGAGGATCATGGCATTGCGTCGGCATTGATCGGGCGAGCACACGGGAGCTATTTGAAGAGTGGCAGAGAGGTTTTACAAGCGGTCGATCTGGCGTGCATGGGAGAAGAATCCTGGAATCTCGGCCGGGGCTTGCGGAATACGACTTCGAGTACATTCATCCAGTCTGCACCATGGCACAGCGTCCGGCAGCGGCGTAGATCGGGGTGTCTGGGCTGGAGAAGAGTTTTTGGGGGGGGCCAAGCTTGACGAGGCGGTGATGTTGCGCCCACAAATCATCGATGGGCTCTGTGCCTCATCGGCCGCGGAGGAGGGGATATGGGGCCGGCCGGCCGGGGGCTGCAGGGGCTCGAGCAGGAGACAAGGGGTTACTTAGCTTGCCCAGCTTGCCGAGATGGCCTTGGCGCTGGGTACCTACGGCATCCGGCATGTCGGGTACCTAAGGCATCAACTTAATGCATGGGATTGTGCCCTACGAGGCCAGGAAGACTGTTGACGGCTTGCGTGACCAGCATGGCCGCCAAATCTCGCTTTGGGCGGGCCGGGAGCAGCGCAAGGCACGAATGCGAGTGAGGTCTCTCGTTGAGATCGCGTGCGTTGACCGCTCCAATCATACTGGCAGCGCGGTTTTGCATCCTTGCTCACGCACGCGCGCAAGCCAGCGCCTGGTGCCTGCATCCGCTACAGACTCTGCGGCTTCGACGGCAGCAGCCCACGATGCTGGGAGGCGGCGGTTCGGCGGATCAGCGAGCCTGCGTGCGTGCCAGGGACAGCGCACTGCGGCCTTACACACAGCAAGGGAATGCTGGTTTTGCCAAGACATTCGCTTAGAGGAGCATACGCGCGTCGTACATGGCCGCGGCAGCCTGACGTCTAGCAGGTCGTAGACAGCAATTACCCATCTACATTGCCTTGGGGGATGGGTCACGGCCAGCCGCAGCCACAACCGCAGCCGCAACCGCAGCCTCACAGCTTTAGCCCAGCACGGGCCTCCCCTAATTGTCCCCGCAAAGCGAAAGCACGTCATGCGCGGGGGAAGGGGGAGAAAAGAAACGAGTGTGTACGAGCACAGCGAGCGACGATGAGGGAGGCAGGTTTTTCCCCTCAGGAGCTTTCGCCGTTGCAACATCAAGGGGCAAAGAGCCTTGTTCTGCTGGATGACGCCGTTTGACACGATGCAAGCGAGTAGATTTCACGACCGTGCGCTTGCAGCAGCCGCTCGGATGCGCACTTCTGACGCCAGGACGTGCTTGGGCCAAGGGTCTGCACCGGCCCAGGCACAGCGCTTGGCATCAGCATCAGCATCAGCACCAGCTCGTACCGTGTTCTAGCCGTGGACGTCGGGGCAGCCAGGCACGGCCGCGAGGTTTGGACGACCCGCCCTGTTTCGGGGATTTTTGGTTCGCAGGGGTCCATCCCAGAAGGTCAAACGCCAAGTGCGCCGGGGGCTTGCAGCGGGTCATGATGGCGTCTGAATTACAACTAGTGACGGACGGCAAAGGTCGGGCTGTCGGCCGACGGCCGCGCGGGCCGAGTGCGAGCACGGTCAACACGTAAAATAAGGGTCGGATGGGGTTGCTCTTGCAAATTCCACAACTCCAGGTGCGGACATGGACGAGTAGCTCTTCACCGAGGTGGATCGTTGCAGGGCAGGCATTCGCCCGTCGATACCTCATGGCTGAGCGGGAAAGGCGAGGTTAGAAAACCTCGCAACAGCGTCAACCCTGATGGAGAAAAACAGGTGTTATAGGTAGGGGTGTTGAGGTGGCCGACGTTGGACGGCTGGGTACGGCGGTCCCGGGCAACGCACGCGTACATTTCCGGCTTTTGCCTCATCAACTTGCCTACCCAGAATGGCAAGGTACTCGTATCTCGGTGTGGCCCATCGGGCCAATCGCGAGAGCGATCTGCTTCCAGGATGGGTTCCAGCGCGGCGGACGGGGACGCAGTAGCTTGCGCAGCTGTCGCGCGACGTGCAGGACCACGACCATCAGCGACACAGCGTGCGAGTTGCAACTTGGCATTGGATGCTAGGAGCTACCTTGCTTGCTTACCTATGGACGACTGCCATCTGATGTTCCTTAGCCTTTATTTAAGGTTCCTTAGTCGAGGCCAAAGGGCACTCGGTAGGGTCTGGGCCTGTGTTGGCGGACCGCAGATCGCGGGGCGCGGGGCGCGGGGCAAGGGCCACCGACCCGGCTGAGCTGAGGACGAGCAGCAAGATCGCTCCACGCTGATCTGCGGTTGCCCCTCGCCGCGGGTGCATGACATCAGTACTGATGGCGTCTGCGAACCGACGAGCTAACGCTTGCTAACGCTTTCGATCGCTCCCCAACCACCCTCGTCCATCTCTATCCGGACCTTGCCGGACGCGGACAGGCAGAGGAACCCGGAGCACTCCGCACTGCACTGCACCTCACCGCACCGCACCGGCACCGCAACGGCGCCGCACGTCAACTCCACGGGGTGAAACAAAACACACGCTGTTCAGTATCCGAGACGAGGTCTCGTCACCTGGCTGCCACGCATCAAGCCAGCCAGCTGCGGGGACCCTATCCCCTCTCCAGCTCCCGTGACCGTGCGTGACGGCTACCGAGATCGAGGAGCCAACGACTTGTGCGTCGCCGGGAGTTTCAAGGTCCCATCCTCCACTGGCCTGGGACACGCAGGAGCGGCACTGTGTCCGTGCATCCGCCTCCCTTCTCCTGCCGCCGCGCCGTCGCTCGCCTGAGTGCCGGCGCTTTCCATTGTCTTGCCGCAGGTACGGGCTGCGCGTCGAAGTGTGGTGTCTGAGGACCTCTCCTCTCGTCGACGCCAACGCCATTCTGGCCCAGCCGCTTCGTCGAGTGCCCCCTCGCATCGCTTGCCTCACCGTCGACCTAGCCATTCATCGGCCGTTGCACGCCCCCTCCCACTGCCTGCCTGTCCGTCCCATATTGGGCCGCCGGCTCGCTCGAAATTGTCTTGTTGCCTCACACATGCAGCTGTTCGGCCGCATCCAGGCCCGTTATGGCACTCGTGGCTTTCGGCCTTGTCCCTGGCTGGATCTGATCTCGCTCCATCTCCTCGCGCACCCCGTGTGCTTTGCAGCTCTGCCATCTCATCTCATCGCCGCCGAGATCGTTGCAGCTTTGGCGACCGCGCTATCGCCCCGCAAGCTTTGAATGTCTTGGGCATCCCCGGCCGCCTCTTGAGCAAGGTTCGCATGCAGCACGAGAGTGACAATATCGGAACAGCGGCGTGCCTCGACTTCCTTCCCCACCGGCTCCTCCTGTTACTTCGATCCGAATATGCAGCTATTGACGGTCAACTGCGAATGCGCTACGCCCCTTGTTAACAAGTGTAAACAGACTCGTCAACTCTCACATGCGCCCGAGATATGGCTCCACTACTCGCCAACATTTGCCAGAGCCACTCCAGCATTATTCGCCCTTTTGCAAGACTTCTTTCAGCTTCCATCAGCCCTGCCCTGAGACGACTGATGTCCGCATCGGCGCCCTCGGTCGATAATCGTACACATCATATGCACCCTCTTCCCGACCGCATCCTGCAAGGTCTTGCATTGCAGTGCTGTGTTTAGCGATTTTCATCCATTGACCAGTCGACGGTAGTGTAGACATACATGCGCCTACGTGCGAGGATCGCGGACCCCTTTTCCCTCTTGTCCGAGCGCGAGTCTACTGTCCAGGCTTTCAACGCTTTCTTCCTACGCCAATTCCTACTGCCTTGCGTGTAGCTATGCCCTCGAAGGAAGCTGACTTTCGCCCCTTGGCGTTTTGACCGGCTGGGAAATCACTTGCGCCTAGATTAGATGCGTGTCTCATGAACGACGGGACGAGCCGAGCTGGTGAACCTGCCGCAAGGGACAAGATCGTAACAGAGAAGAGGCATCACCACTACCGACTCTTGGTCAGATGACTGACGTGGCTTTGGCAAGAGAGACGCATCGGCCAGAAGAGAAGTGGCATTGTGGATGTATAGTAGGATATCTTGCCTGTCACGAAAGCCTTTCATCATGGCGATGCGTTGATCTCTCCCGAAGTCTGCGTGGTAAAGAAGCTCTTGCTGTTTACGTCGAAGAGGTCGTAGATGCGCTGAAAAACCAGGGCTGCGTTTTCGATGTTTTCCATTTGCCAGTGCCTTGGCCTTTTGACAATGCTGACAGAACGGACGTCGACGCTCGGGTATTGTACTTCCCTATACAAGAGACGACTCTCGGCACACATTTGATCTCGGTCTGTATTCGTTGTTTTGTATTGCATTGCGTTCATATCGTCTTCACCCTCAGCGTAAGCGGAATGAATTGCTACATTCAACATCCATACCCTCACAACAATTGCTCACGGATTGTGTTTTGTCGTGCTGATCTCACTCGTTAAATTGTCCCTTCATGTCATGACCCGGACGTCAGTTATCACTTACACTAGGTCACGACATTCACGTTTGGATGGCGACTGGTTCTGTTGGTTAGCGCACTTGAAACAGGGCTTGGACGCGGAAGTTTAATGATGAGCGGGCTATCGAAATTGTTGCTTCTACACCCTCAGTCCACAAATGCTTGGGTCACCAAGGAGGCTCTGATGCGTAGTGCTGCTCGTTAGAGAATGATTCTTGCAACTTGAAGTCTAGATATGATTTACACGTTCGTACTTTTACGCCAAGTATGTTGATGAGACGGTGAGATGGGTTGATACTTGTGTTTGGTGATTTGTGAGGTTTTATGAAATGTTGCTACTCGTTGATGACAATGATTCAGATGTGATACCACTTGATGGCACCGATGAGATATGTCTGATTTTGGAAAGCTCCGGTAGCATAGAAACACGGCACCGCGGTCCATCTTCCCATGGTCCCAGAATAGCACAGTCTCTTCTGGAACTGTCTTTGGAAGTCTACGGCGTGTTGCTGAGCGTGTTGCATGCCCTACCCTGTAGATAGAATCGAGGTTTGCTCGTGGCAACTTAGAACGAACGTCTCGGAGCATAGCGTGCTCTATAAGTCAATAGTCCAAGCTTCCCGAACAGGCTCGGCGTGGAAAAAGGGGAAGCACACAACAGGCACATGAAGTGTTGGCCATGCCAGTTTGCAAGCTCGCGTCTGTTGTACTTCGAAAGGGTGTATCTCGATTGACTCCAAAACTTGCCGCTGCCGCCAATGCTCATCTCTATATATCAAGCCATGGACTCCTGTACATGCAAACAAAGATTAAGCCACCCACCGCGGCAGGTAGAACTTGACATTCTCGTACACCAAAAACGTCACCCACGTCGCTGGCATCACCCTCACGACGCCCGGCACCAACCCGCGGTAAAACCCAACAACGCCCTCCTCGCGCCACGTCCTCGTCACGACGCCCACGAACCCTCTACCGAAGCGCTCATCGGCCTGGTAGTTCTGCAACCGGCTGCGCAACACCTGGTAGGGATACGTGACTGCGCCTGCGACGAGTTTCGCGAGACTTGACAGCACGACCGTCGCTTCCGTCGTCAGGCGACCGTCATCGACGCCGCGAGCACTGCGGCGCGCAAAGTAGACGCGCTTGGCGGGCTCGTACACGGCGAACTGCACGGCGCCGTGCGACACGCCCAGCAGGGAGACGCCGAGGCCGCGGTAGAAGCCGCGCAGGCCCTCGGTCCCGTAGATGGTGCGCGCACCGGCGAGCATCGACGGGTAAGCCCCCACGGCGCCGCGATCCGACGAGAGCATGCGCGTCTTGAGCACCCAGATGGGGTTGGTGAGGACCGAAGTGGTGGCACCGGAAAGTGCGCTCGCGATGAAATAGTCGTGGGCTGCGGGCCGTTCGCGCCCGCCGGCAGCGGCCAGGGCGCGCTCGAAGCGCGACTTGAAGAAGAAGAAGGACGCCCAGCTACTGGCGTTGCCGACGAGGTTGGGCGTCAGGCCGCGGTACAGCGAGGCGATGGGCTGCTCATTGGCGGTGAGGGAGCGGAGCAGCGCGACCGTCGTTGGGCGGGTGCCGGTGGCAGACCCGGTGCTCCTGTAGACTAAGGAGGCTCCTTGTCAGCTAAGGTCCTAGCATCACGGCGCGAAGGGCGGAGGAGGCGTACTCTGCATGCGCGTCTTGACGATGTCGAGCGGGTGGACGACTAGCGTCGCTACTGTGCCGGCGCTGAGGCCGGCGACGGACTCAACGATGGCGGGAGAGAGGCCCGCATGGCTATTGGGGGGCATATAGTCGAGGGGTTCTCGTGCCGCGCCCTGTCACATGGTCGGTGGTGTTGATGTGACGGTGGTGAGTGCGGAAAGGTTATTTGCGGTGGTCATCGCGACTTTTTTTCTGGAGCTCGGCCAGCCGCGGATCTACGTCAGGCCGATGCTCGGACGGGCCACAGATGGGCCTGATACGTGCCATAAAAAGAGGCTCTGACGGAAATTACCAAGGGAGACAGTACGAAGAGTTGTCTGAAGATGGTTTCTTGATCTAGATATGTGTGATTGTTGGTACATCTCTCCCGGCATCACAGGCCGGGACTCTCCCTCATCCGTGGATTGCCGCCTATGATTCCAACGCCATGAATGCGGGTCATTTGTGCCTGTTATCCACGTTCCAAATTCTTTTCTGCATATTGTACACGAACTGCCGCCATTCCTCCAGAAATCCTGCGCCTTACGAGAGGGGGGAGAGGAGGCTGCGTGGCTTGTCAGTATCTGCACCTCAAGAAGCAAGCGGGCGTCACGCCGCGCGATACGGCGCAGATTATCATACCGAATGATAGAAGGCCTGGGGTCGCTGCGGGTGTAGCCTGGCGGGAGTTAGCAGTGTACTTGGCTCGATGGCTGATGTCTGTCCGTCAATGCATCGTACCGAGGTAGAGGATCAGGGGGAGGTAGCCACTGCAGATTCGTCAGCGACAGGTCCGGCAACAGTTCTTCATTGAGACACGAACTAGTGAATGGCGACGCGGGAAACGTCGATGAGCTTGGCAATTCGCTCCTGTACGCCCGTCAGTGGCGCTGCTCTGTATTGTTCGACATCACTCGGCTCGAACCTTGGACTCTTCGGACAGGGCGAACATGGTGGCGGTGGTGAGCAGATGGCTCTGAAAGTGTCGAAATTAACAGTCTGGAGAGCGAGCCTGGTTCGCGAGAGCGGAATCAGATGCGCTGCGAGTGTGTGCGGCGGCTCGAGGCTGGACGTGGGAGATGGGGTCGTCGTCGTCGCGGGAATGGATGATTGACGTCCTGGAAAATTGCCGTCGCCGAAAAGCTTCCCGCTGACGCGCGCCGGAACAACGTCGGCAGATCCACTCAGCCGGGGGCGGGAGCTATCGTCTGCCAACTCCAACTCCAGCCAAAATTTCGGGAGCTGCCTTGAGAGCTGTAACCTCCATACGAACAACCTCTTGCGCGCCATCTGCCTTTCCTTCTCCTTCAGCGAAGCCCTATCCTCCCATCCGACCCTCGCGCATTAATTACGCTACAAAACGCACGGGCTTCGCAGATATCAACCTCGTGACTAGCCGCCAACATGGCGCAAAATCGGCATTGGTGAGACTTGCCCGACTATCACGTCTGTTTCTCTTACCCCCATGGCTAACACCTCTCAGGGAGCAGGACAAGGAGGCGACCGTGTACATCGGCAACATTGACGAGCGCGCCACCACGGCCATGGTCTACGAGATCATGCTGCAGATGGGCCCCATCCACAACATCCACATGCCCCGCGACCGCGTCACCCAGAGCCACCAGGGCTTCGGCTTCGTCGAGTTCCGCGGGCCCCAGGATGCCGAGTACGCCGCGCAGGTCATGAATGGCATCAAGCTCTACGGCAAACCCCTACGCGTCAACAAGGCCAGTGCCGACAAGCAGAAGGGCGCCGACGTGGGCGCCGAGCTCTTCGTCGGCAACATCGACCACCTCGTCGACGAGAAGATCCTCTACGACACCTTCAGCCGCTTCGGCCCGCTGCTGTGCCTGCCCAAGGTTGCCAGGGACGAGAACGGCAACAGCAAGGGCTTTGGCTTCGTCAGCTTTGCCGACTTTGAGAGCAGCGACCAGGCCGTCAACAACCTCAACGGCCAGTACATCCTCAGCAAGGAGGTCTCGGTCCAGTATGCCTTCAAGAAGGACGGCCGCGGCGAGCGCCACGGTGACGAGGCCGAGCGACAGTTGGCAGCCCAGGCCAAGGCACGCAACATTGTCCCCGAGGCGCAGCCCATCCCCCAGGTCTTCTTGCAACAGCCCGGTGGAGGCCCAGCAGCAGCGCCGGCGCAGCCCAACCCGCCCGGCTTCGATGCTCCCTCCATGAACGCCGGCATACCGCCCGCAGTTGCTCCTCCTCACAGCATGCCCATGCATAGCAACTTTGCGCCTCCTCCCCACCGTGGCGGACCGCCGGCCTACAACGGCTATCCTCCACCTCCCGTCGGCGCAGGCCGCGGATCTGTCCCTCTGCCACCTCCTCCTACCGGTCTGCCCGCGCGGCCTCCCCAGAGCCAGGTGGGCTATACCAACCCGGCCGACTACCACCCGGGCGGTTTCCGGCCCCCCGATGGATCACCAGCCCCGCAAGGCTTTCCTGCCGGCCCACCACCTCCCTTCCCTGGCCCTCCTCCCGGCGCTGCAGGAACGCCTCCTGGAATGCCTCCAGGCTTCCAGCCGCCGCCCGGTTTCCAGCCACCACCGGGCTATCCTCGCCGCTAAGGCCATCACCAATTCCAGCACGTTTGAACAGCTAAAGCGCCGTTTCGAATTCAGTCTGCGGCGGGCCGTAAGCTTTGCTAGGCAATCTAGGGACTCTTGCAAAGTAAGTCGTCTCTCACAGCAGCCCACAGACAGTTGACCGTGAAATTCTATTTATTCACGCGGGCAAAAAAGACCGAGTCAAACATGATTGGTGACCGTATAAGGTCAGGTATCATACATCGCGCCAATGTCTGCCCGAACGTCGAGCGATGTAGCCAGTTGAACCCCGTTGCCTCCGCCTCGGTTTGGCAATGATAACGCCTGGTCTCGCGCGGGTGATTACAATAAATTTCCAAAAATAACATCAAGCAAAGGCGAGGGTGCTTCATCAACTGCCAGCAAATGCATCTCTCGCCTCTTTCGTCGCCTTTTCCCACTCCTTCCGCGATTCGTCCCTCTGGCCTTGTACTTCATAAGACTGTGCAAGCATTCCATCGGCCACGCTCTGCCAGAGAACATTGCCGCTCCGCTGGGCCTGCTTCGAAGCAGCGCGTGCGCTCTTGAGGGCTTGTTCGCCAATCACGTTTTCGAAAAACCGACTCCGCATAATGCACAGCGTGACAGCCGCCCCCAGGATGTTGTTGGTGATTTTGGAGCCAGCCATGGCAGCCTGGATGTGCTGTTTCTGCTGGTTGAGCTGCTGGGGCGGCTCCGTCTCCAACGCGGCCGCGACATTGTGCCAGGCAGTTCGGAGGTCGATGTTCCAGTGGTCGGTGCAGTACGGCTGCAGCAACTCGATGAGGTCATGCGTCTCCTGGTCGTTGCGGCAGGATGGGTGCTGCATGATCCAAAGGCGGTTCAGCCCGACGAGTAGTGCAATCTCGCGTTGGCCAGCCTTGATGCCAGCGGATCCCTGAGGGACAGCGAAGCAGCTATCCAGAAAGATGCGAAGCGCGCCTTGAAGGTCTCCAGTGCCTTGGTGGTAAACACCAGTTAGATAAATAGAGAGCAATCTGGCCGCATGCTGTGTCGTCGGTGTCACCAGTGTCTCGAGCTTCGCCAAGATCTGCTTGACCGTTTCCCACTGGCAGTGACTAGCCGCCACGAGTCCGAGAAGGACGTTTAGGTAGGCCTGGGCCTCAATGCGCCAGGATCGTTGGCGAATGGCCGTCGTCAGCGAGACGGGTGGACCGTATGGTATCCCCGCAGTTGACTTGTCCCCTGTGAGAAGTTAACAATGCAGTCTCAATGATCGGCTGCGATTCTGGAGCGACGTACAGCTATCAAGAATCTTGATTCCCTCGCGCCAGAACTCCGTCGATCGACGACCTTGCGACGACGGTTTATGCAAGTTGGCCAAACCGCTGAAAGTGAACCTGGGACCCAAAGCGTCAGCAACGAATAACGTATTGTGATGATCAGACTTACACTAGCGAGCGCAGCTCAATCTTGGTCATGAACGACATGACAATGTGATCAAATGCCGAATCTGGCTCGCCAGCTCTAACGATCGCCGCCGTATCATCGCTCACTGTCCGCGCATTCGAGGGCTGTTTCTTGATCGGGATCAAAAACTCGGCCTTGACATTGTTCCACGCATCGCACTCATCAAGCCTCGTCTGCAATAAGCGTAACTTTTGCGCCGTATTATCCGGGCTCTGGTGGTGCAAACTCGATGCAAAATCGAGCAAGAGCGTCAGTATATCGAGTTGCATGATCTGAACCGTCGGGTCGAATTGAAACTTGGCGGCCTGGGCGATGCAGGCCTGAACGCGCTCGATGCTGCCGTCTTTGGACGTCTTCAGAAGTGTGAGGCCCTCTAGGACTGACGCGAGGACGCTCAGGGCGTTGTCGCCCCTCGTGTTGGCAATGTTTTGGACAGCACGGATATTCTCGAGGGCGCCGGCATCCGAAGCGGAGCCCATCTCCATGTAGAATGTGGCCTTGAGCAAGCGGAAAGCATAGTACCATTGGACGTGCTTGAATCTGCAGCAGCCGGTTAGTGCCTGGTCCGAAGGGCTTGTTCTGTAGCAGCTTACGTTTCGCAGTCGGAAATACTGCCATCTACGGCCTTAAGAGCGGCCTTGTGATTTCGCTGAAAGAGGACTTTCAACATCAAGTATTGCATGCAGTATTTAAGATCAATCAACCGGTGCTGGACCTTGTCAGCGAAGGATCCACGGAGAAGCGTCCCAACTCACCTTGTCACATATCGTGATGCCCTTGCCAAGCGCCATCTCTGCCTCCATTAGGTTTTCCGTCTCTTCCTGCAGCGTAGCGGCGTATCTTAACCGCACGCGCGCCTCTTCCCTCGGCGACAACCGGCTGCTCTGCAGCGTAGACTCCAAACAAGACAAGCTCGTGGCTATCAGCTTCTGATACTCGTCGACCCTCTCAGGGTGCAGGGACATGGCCACATCGTGAACCGCAGAGCGCGCCTTGTCCAGGCATTCTTCTGCGATGGCAACCATGACGGGGCCGGTAGCGACAGGCCGCGGCTTGGGCGGCATCGCAGGAGACCTCTTCGCGATGCTCGGCGAGCGCGCAGAAAGCGCGGGGGAGTTTGAGACGGAAGAATGCGGGCTCGATTTGACCCTGATGGTATCAGACTTTGGCTCCGACTTCGGAGGGGGAGGGTTGATCATGGTAGGCATTTGGACAGGGGATGCTTTGACTGAGTTGGGCAACAGTGGCTTGACTTGGATGCTATCCCCTGGGGGCGCCGAGTCTGGCGGTCGAGAGGACGCGCTCTGCAGATTTCCCATGCTTAGCGGCGGAGGCGGCGGCGCTTGAAGAATGTCGAGCGGATTCACAAAGTGTATCTCTTCTTGCACCGGCGGGTATTCGGCCTTCTGCACGGCTGGCGCTGGGTCGGCAATTGTTTGCTGCGGCGCTTTGGCAGGCGGCAGAGGTTCCGCTATCAAGGATTGCGGTGGCGGCTGTGGTTGCGATGCAGGTACGGGTGCGGGTGCCTGCCGCAGCTGCTGACTCTGCGGCGGCGTCGGCGACGGGTGCTGATGAGCCTGCAGTGCAGGTTTTTGCACAGGCCGAGGGCGTGACTGCTGCGGCGGCGGTGTCGGGCGCGCTGGAGACGGCCGGGGCTGTGGTGAGGGTTGGTGGTGGATGCGTGGTGACGGTTGATGTGGTGAGGGCTGGTGGTGAAGCTGGGGAGACGGCACAGGACTCTGGTAGAGCTGCTGCTGCTGGGTGAAATGTTGCTGCTGCTGCTGCTGTGGTGGTGGTTGTGGCTGTGGTTGTGGTCGTCGTTGCGGCGGCTGCTGCATCGGCCGCATCGGCGGCGGCGGCTGGAGAGCCTGCTGCGACTGCGGCATGGCGCCCGAGGGCATATATGACTGCTGATGATAATGCACCTGCTGGCTCATGGGGTTGTTGTAGCGCGGCTGCTGGGGCATCGGCGCGAACCGTTGGTTTGCCGCATCGAAGCCCTGGAAGCCGTTTAGGCCCATGCCGTATCGCGCCGCCATGACCCGCTGCTGGTCGAGTTGCATTTGCTGCTGCTGCTGCTGGTGCGGCGGCGGCGGCGACATCTGGTATTGGTTCGGATGTACGAAATGCTGCTCGAGATGCTGATGCTGCTGCTGGTGCTGCTGATGCTGCTGCTGCTGGACCGGCTGCGGCGCAAAGAACTGGTCATGCCCGCCGCCGGCGCCATTCGCATACAGGCCATGCTGCTGCGGCTGGCCCTGCTGCAGCAGCTGCTGGCCTCGATAGCCGCCCTGGGCGCCATACATGGGGTCCTGCTGGCCCGGAAAGGCCGCCTGCCCCGAGGGCAGCGTGCCGCGATAGCTCATGTCGCCCTTCTCCGCATCAGGCTCTCGCGAGCGCTGCGCGAGGCTGGAGGGGGTCAGAACGCGACGGGGGCTCGCTCATGCTTCCATGGCCCGCGTCTCCGGTGTCGGTGTCGTCGCTGCGCGTGGTCGCGGTCGGTTCGTCGGGCATTGGCGCGCGCGGCGGCGTCTCGTGTCGGTCGTGTCGTTCGCGGGAAGAAGAGACGACGTTGGGACAGCGGTTCGAAGTCCGAGGACAATCTATCCCTACAGGGGTTAGCAGCTTCTAATGCAGCCACGCCCGCCGTCCCAAGACATCACATGGACCGGACCCACCCGCTGGACACGACATCAGATGCAGATCGACCTTCATGGCAGTTCGCTCCTATATTCGAGCGTCGCCCGGCGCCGTGCTTATATACAGTTTGACAACACCTCATCCAAACACTTGTGTCCCACATCCTGGAGCCCACTGCCAAATGACAGCCTAAATCCTCAACGCCGCAGCACACATGCAAAGCCCTCTTTCTGGTATAATGCGCATATCCACGCGCTTGCAACGCCGGGCCGTCCTCTATACCGACGCTCCTTGTACCCCTTCCGTGCCTGGCGAAAAGAATACCGGGCTTGTCCCTTGCTCTCTTCTCCTCACCCAACGCATACCCATTCTGCGAATACGCACCATCGCGCGGTGCGGTCCGCCAACACCAAGCCACGCCAGAGGCCTCTCTCGGAGCACTTGATGATGGTCTCCCACGTACCGCCGTCGCTAATGTCCTCGTCCATGTTGAGGCCTTTGCCCCCAACGCTGATGCCTCGGCGCTCCTCTTTCCTCATAAGACGGAGAATCTTCCCGCCAGGCGTCTGAATGGCCAGCTTGGCTGGCTTCTGTCCCGCAACGGTCCCGCTGGCTGAGCTGGGGTTTGAGCCGCTGACGCTGAGGCCGCTCACGCTCATAGCCGAGCTGGGTCGCGCGAACGGAACGGGACTCGTCGCCGCCGGGTTCGACGCCGGCGTCAGAGCCGAGTGCGATCCGCCAGAGAGCGAGCTGGGGTGTTGTCTGATGGCGAAGACGAACGTATTGTTGAGGGCCAGGCGTTGACACTGCGGCTGGACGACGTAAATGTCGTTTCGTTGCGCGTGAGGCGTGGGGTGCCTTGTGACAAATTCGTACGGCGGGTTCTCTCCAGTGTGGACAATGGGCAACGCAAAGGCAAGCGGATGCGGTATGTCCTTGATGCTGTGCATCAGCCCTCTTTTGCCCGCGTAGATCTTCAGTGTTCCCTGGCCCTCATCTCCTGGCAGCAGCGCCTTGACCGTATATCGTTTGATGCCGTTGAACCATTCGGCCTGGGCCAAAGCTCTCTTTCTGACCACGTCACCGCTCTCGAACACATCTCCATCCATGTCTCTCGAGTAGGCACGGGCCTCCACCTCGGCGGCAATCTCAACGTCGGCAGGTACGTTGAACTTGATGTGCACCATTTCCAGATCCTCAATCCTGGTCGAGGATGTGTTGTAGTCGACCATCTCGACTCCGTTACGGAAGAAGACTGGACAGGTGCACGGCAAGTTCAGCAGTATTTCGTGCGCCACGGGTGGCACAATGTGCTGCTGGTCATGATGCTCGGGCACATGCGTCCAGCAAACCTCCGTTGGTCTGGCCAGGAACCACCACGGGTCCGCTGTCGAGCCATTGGCGCTTGAGTAACGGCCACGCTTCGGGTTTGACGGGCTGGCGAGGCAGCAGTCCATTATGCGCCATTCGTTGTCGACGACGACGGCATTCCACCAATGATTCGACCGGGGCACCATGTTGAGGTCAGGCACGTCACCTGGAGTCTTCAGGTAACCACGGACCACCTCGCATTGGAGACCCGCGGCCGTGCACATTTCCATGACCAGGACTGCGTACTCCTCGGCACACCCGCGCTTGGTTTGGATCACCCGTCGCGTGTCGATTTCTCCCTCAAAGTCCTCTTCCCAACGGATTTTCTCCGCGACCCAGGTAAAGATGGCTCGCAATCGCTGCACGTCGCTACGATAGGGCCGACAGATGTATGTTGTGGCCAGAGTAATTGCTGTTGTCATTGGCGGAGGCTCGCCGACGAAGCGCGAGTTCTTGTCAACCTGGCTCAGGTTGATGGCCTGATAGTTCAGGGGCTCGGCAACCGGCAGTCCGTCCGCGCCTTCATCTCCTTCGACGCTTTCGTACAATTCGTCCACAGGGTTGAGCGCAGGGTGGTCCATCATCTGACAGCGATCCCGACGCTCGTTTCGCTCAATCTTGCTCAGCGAGTTCGACCGGTTGACATCCCGTCGAACTTGTACCCAGTCAACGCCATTGCCCATACCCATCTCACGGGCAGTATCGCGTACGGACGAGGTGCCGCTCATTGCCACCAGGCTCGACGACATTGGAGAGTCGCCCTGAGTAAGAGATCGATTGAACGGTGATCTAACAGAAGCAAGGCCGGAACTGGACCCAGCAGCGATGCTGTTGCGGTTGCTCGCAACGCCGGTCTTGGCGGACTCGAAGATCTTTTTGAATATATTTCTTTTTGGTGCCTTGGGGTGCACAAGACCTCCCAGTCCTGAGGTCAAGTCGTCTTGGTACCCAGCTCGAGATGCTGGTCGCGCAGGGCCGCTCGCATTGCTGGCATGGCTGCTATGGTAAGTGACGCCCGTGAACGGCGTCTCTGGCCGTTCAATGTCACTCGCACGCATACCGAGTGCGCTCTGGGCGCGTTGGCTCGTGCGAGCGAGGCTTCCCGCGCTCGTCGAGCTGAATGCACTAGCTGATTGCCCGCTCCATAGGGTTCTGCCACTGCTCTGCGTCGACGAGCTAGTATGGCTTTGGTTTCCCGTCGAGGCGTTTGTGACATTGGTCTTGGTGGTATACGTTCTGCTGACGCCCTGGTTGATGTCGTAAGCCGACTTTCGTGTTTTCAGGTTCAGCTCCGGCAGGACAGAGTCTCCGGACGAAGTCTTGGGTCGATCGTAGTGCTGGCCTTTGGGCGGGGGTGGCGGCGGCATGTCGTCTAGGTCTCCCGCCGGCATGCTCACGCTGTGCTGGTGCATCTTTCGAAATTGGCTCTCCATCCGCTCAACGTAGTTGCTGAGCTGGGGAAGCTCGTTGACCTGGTCACGATTCCCATGTTGATACGATGCGCCTTGGGAAGATTCGCCGCTCCAAGTCTCATATCCCTCGTCGTGTTGCGCAATACCCATCGATGTTAGAGGCCGCGTGATGCCAGGCCTCTTCCGCTCAGTCCGAGGCGATTCCATGTCAAACAACTCGGGCGCCCAAGGGTCGACAGGTGATACCGGAGCCTTGGGCTCCCAAGATGCTCCCAGACCTTCCAACTGCCCGAGCTGCTCCATAACTCCGTCCATGGCCTCTCGCAGGGGTGACGGCGTCATGTGGTTTCCGTCAGGGGAGGGTGGCTCGTCCGATAGCGCACCGGGAGTATAGGGGCGGTAAACGCGCCCTTTGTCTTCGCATGAGGCATATGAAGCTTGCCTTGACAGATCGTATGTACTTTGGCGAGAGTCGTTTAATTCTTCCCGTTGGTGAATGAAGGATGCGTTTGATCCTTGTCGCGAGATGTTTTGATAGCCTTGTTGCATATCTCGCGAGCCACTTTGAGCAACATGACGATGAGGTGGTGGTGGAGGCGGAGGCGGAGAATCTCCTCTGTCTGAAGCCCTCCGTTGACTGTGTGCAGGAATTATAGACGGCGCGGGCGACGCTGCTCTTGACCCATAGCCTTGCAACTGCGGCCGCGGGGATGGCACACGCGCGATGTGATCGTGCACTCTCGATGGGGCAGAACCGATTTTTAAGGGAGGAGCGACCGAGGTTTCCCTCACGCGAGATTTCGGCGGCTCTCGAAATGTCTCGGGCTGCTTCGCACTGGTATAGTGTGGCGCCTTGGCGTATGCCTCGAAGGGTTTGCGAAAGGTCTTCGACTTGGACGGCACATTCTTGGGGCTGGGCGTGTTGCTTCCAGGCAACGGGCTCACGGATCGCGTCGTTGGACGGAAGTCTTCGGGGAGGATTTCGACGAAGTTGGACGGAAAGGAACCGACTGTTCTTCGATCTCGGTACAGGCGGCCAACCCACCAAGAACCATCACCGGCATTCAGGCACTCGATGAGGTCTCCCTCCATGAAACCGAGGTCGCGTTTGGACTGTCAGGTGCGGTTAGCGATCGGTGCTCGGGGGCGTCTGCGACGAATGGTTTCCCTCACCTCTCCGCCCCACGAATAGACGGCTCTGCACCAGCACGGGAACCGCGCGGGAGGCGGCAGCGGCGCTGGCACCATAGCGGAAGCTTGTGCGGTCGCGCAGGGTTAAACTTGGTAGCTGCTTAGTCGCGAGGGCGCGGCGGTTCGGCAAACGTTTCTTTCTCGTGCACCAGTGGGCGGTAGAACGGGGCGCAACAGGAAGACGTGCGAGTCGACAACGAGCGGCGGTGAGGCGGTGAGGAGCTCAGAAGTAATGAAAATCTCAGGCGAGATTGCATCGGATGGTGATGCTCGCAAAAACGTTGAGGCAGCTCAAGAACGCATTGTGCTCAGGGGTTTAAGCTCGCCTGGACCGGCGGTGACGGAGCAGAGGAGAACACACGAAGCACAATGTCTCTGTGTATGAGATGATGATGACAACACCGCCAGCCTCTCCGCAGTCACTGGGGCCTGGTCGAGTTGGGGATGTGGGCGGGCTGTGACAACCTTGCCTTAGGCAAGGGAGCTTAAACAACAGAGGGGCCCGAGATGGGTTGCCACGGCGACCTGGCGCACGCCCCCAGGTGCCCGGCGCCAGCACCAGCGCAACAGCCGCACGGCACTGCTGAGACGGCCGATTTAGCGCCCTGTACCCCCCTGCAGGGACGCTGGAGCCAATGGGCGGCCCCATGGCCAAACAGAGCGATTCGCTCACGCCGAGGGTTGCAGCACGGCCGCCATGGCGACCGCTGGCGTGCGCTACCTGCAGCAGCGCCCTCCGTAGGCAAGGTACGGCACCTTAAGGTTAGCGCTTCGTTCCAACGCTCCCAAGCGAGCGGCCGCTGCGCAGAGAGGTATTCCGTCGGGCGCCTTCCCTTATGTACGGCGCACTGCGCGCCACGACGGGCATTCCCTCTCCTCTGCCTCCTCAACACCGTTGCAAATCACCTCACGATGCCAGGAAAAAGAGCAACGCCCATCGACGTTGCGCTCTGGTCGTTTCCCGCGCCCCAATTGACCGCTGCTGACGGCGGTTCCTGGTCACAGCTATCCCGAAGCGGAAAACAGTAAACAAAACGGGGCCCGAGCTCCCTCAGCTCCGCTCTCCCAGACAACGGTCGCTCATTAAACCCAGTGGGCAGGGCTGGGCGACAACGACCTAATAACTGCGGCGACCGCCCCTGCGCTGCCGTATTCGCACCTCGGACTGCGCGATTCCTCTCCATCGACTCCCTTGGACGCTGCTGCGACGCTGCCTTCTCCCTCACGTCGTCCCTACGAGGTCGCCCGTTGTGTCGCAGCCTGCCGCATTCGAAGCTGGGGATTTGCCGAACGTCCAGACACCATGGCTTCCGAGGGCGTCGCAGAGCACTATCAGGTGCTGGAGGAGCTTGGCCGTAAGCTCACCCTATCTTTCGTCTCGTCTATTCTCAAGTCACGCTGACTCACGCGACACAGGAGGCAGCTTCGGAGTCGTCTACAAAGGCATCGAAAAGGCCACTGGAGAGACGGTTGCCATCAAGCACGTATGCTCGACACCCTCCGTGAAATAAAGTATCAGCTCGGGCAGGCTCTAACGCATCAGATGCAGATCGACTTAGAGTCCAGCGAGGACGACATCGAAGAGATTCAAGCCGAGATTGCCGTCTTGAGCACGTGCTCCAGTCCCTTCGTCACACAATACAAAGCCTCGTTCCTGCGAGGACACAAGCTATGGATCGTCATGGAGTACCTGGGCGGCGGCTCCTGCTTGGACCTGGTATGGCGCTTTTCTCATCCCGAGCCGCAATGAACCCAAGCTGACCAGCCACAGCTGAAACCGGCCAACTTCAGCGAGTCACACATAGCCATCATCTGTCGCGAGCTGCTGTTGGGCATCCAGTACCTCCACAGCGAAGGCAAGATTCACCGAGACATCAAGGCGGCAAATGTCCTGCTGTCTGAAACCGGCAAAGTCAAGCTTGCCGACTTTGGCGTCGCTGCTCAGTTGACAAACATCAAGTCTCAGAGGAACACCTTTGTCGGTACGCCCTTTTGGATGGCCCCGGAGGTTATCCAGCAGGACGGCTACAGTTTCAAGGCCGACATCTGGTCTCTGGGTATCACCGCAATGGAGATGGCCAACGGCGAGCCGCCGCTATGCCACATCCACCCCATGAAGGTGCTCTTCCACATCCCCAAGAATCCCCCGCCAAGGCTCGAAGGGAACTTCAGCCGGGACTTCAAGGATTTCATCTCCCAGTGCCTTACTAAGGACTATGACCGCCGTCCGTCTGCCCAAGACTTGCTCAAGCATCGATTCATCCGCTCTGCCGGTAAGGTCGAGGCTCTGCAAGAACTCACCGCCCGACGACAAATGTGGGATGCAAACCAAAACCGCCAGAAACACCCAATCTACTACCAGGAGACATTGCAAACAATTACCCCGAAAGACGAGGATCAGGAATGGGTCTTTGAGACGGTGAAATCCATTGCGCCGGCCCGAAGACCAACAATAAGACACAGAAAACCATCGTCAATGCTGGCAGCTGAGGAGGGGCTACACAAGCTCGATCTAAGCGAGGGTCCTTTGGGCCCTTCATCTCCCGCCCTTGGTACAGTTCGCAGGTCGACTGTGCGTCGCACCCCGTCTGTCGCAAACTCCTCGTCTATCCGTTCCAACGCCTCAGCGCGTCCGTCGCTGCCTCCCAAAAAGCCTCTGCAACCTGACATGTCGTTTGGCAATTCTGGATCCACCATGCGTCTCTTCAGAAGAGTTCCATCGGACAGCTCGACGTCTGGTCAGTCTGGCCGGCCCTCTTCGCCCGACGATGTGTTTTGCGATGAGAACCTGCCACCTCCCATGGCTGCCCCGGTTGAGCCGTACGGAAAGGAAGCCATCCTTGGCCGCCGACTCTACACAAAGGCTGTAGAGCCCACTCTGGCGGAGTTGCATGCCCAAACTTCCGCCATGCAGAAGCGTGAGGCCCTGGCCAAATTATCAGACGCTTTTGCGGCCTTGGATGCCGTCGATCCCGAAGGAGCATACCATCTCATGGGCAATTTGGTGGCTTCGATGGCTCAAGACAACAAGCTCAATGCAGCTTTACTCCGCCAGCCTCTACAAAAGATACCGGACGACGGCACTCCCCAAGGAACGGTCATCATTAAGAGCTCTACACCGTCTGCTGGCAGCCCCACGAAGTTGATACTCAGTTCGAACAACCCGCATCTGAGGAGCCACCGCCGCCGCCAGGTCGACTCTCCAGCGTCGAAGCTAAGTGAGAAGGACTATGATAGGGAGAAGGCGGCTCTTCTCGAAGACAAGTACCCGGGTCGCGAGGCACGTGTCGGGATGGAGCATTGCAAGCAGCTGTCTAATGTTCTCTACCAGCGCTGGGCTGACAATCTCCGCATTCGATGGCCCGCTGTGTAACATGAGACATGATGTTTAGCCGGCTGAAGGATGATGTGGCGTGGATGTGCCGAGTTTGCTGGGGCAAGTCCAGCATTTGTTTTAAATCTTTCTTTGCGACGAATACCCAGGAGGGACTGTACGATCTTGTGTGCGGAGCGAGCATATACTTGCATACCGGGGCATTGGAAAGGCATGTCAGGCACGAGGGACTTGGACGACAAGTGGGCCAAATAAGGCTCACCTTGAGAAGGTTCCGACAAGATGTCATGACTCAATGTGTGGTATCCCGGTCGTTACATTCGGTCCTGGTCATTGCTTTCCACCGGAGGACGGCGTTGGGGTGTGAATTAGCTTTCGTTATGTAGACAACTGTAGGTAGTGTACGAACAGATGTGAAATAGACGAGAGAATCTGTTCTTAAAATTGGCTCATGCATATCTAGCCGGAGATATATCGGGGTGTGAAACCAATTCGTACAGCTCACGCGATGCTGCCCCTCCTATCCAACGACATTTTGCCTCTACTCAAGCCTCCTTACTGGGTCCCAAAGCAAGCTTGATCCTCCAGTCTTTAAACTCGTCCGACAAAATACTCCCATGGCCGGTCTCCTCTACCTTGAACACCTCGATGGAAGGCGACTGCGGCCGTCGACTGATTCTCCAGACCCCCTCGTCATCGATTACCTTCGTGAGCCCTTTTCGATCGTCAGCCATCATTCCGCCACACTGTGCTCCGACTCATGCCAAGATGCAAACGTCACTCACATTCCAGGAAGCTGGCCGCAAAGTTGACGCACATGTCGGCGTTCCACTTTGCGTTTGGGCGCGAGTTGACCGTCTCGGGGATGCGGTGCGTCTCGATCTCGTTGGTGTTGACGAGGATGCCGTCGCGAGTGCGGAAACCAACGATGATCTTGGGCACACCGAGGAGAAAAGACTGGATCCAGTACTTCATAAGCTTCCGGTGAAAGGCCTCCATGTCTCCCTGGTTGCGAATCTCGGCCGACGTCTTGAGCTCGACCCAGTTGATGGGCGCGCCCTTTTCTTCCGGCTTGGAATCCCAGACTTGCCGTGGCTGTCAGATGAGGGGCCGCGAGGGGTGGTTTTGTTGGAAACTTACTTGCGTCAACTTCGCCGCCAAGGCAGAGTATGGTTTTGCCGATACCAGTCCGGACAACGGAGCAGTACTGCTCTTTGTTATTGACGATTTGATTATCTCGGTTCTCAATGTAGTCCCGAGACGTCTCGTGCCAGGTGGCTGGGAGGGTAGCCAGTGTTTCGAACTTGTATCCTATCCAATGTTAGACTGCAATACTGGACAACGGATCGATCGCAACGTACCCCAGAACTGCATTACCTCCTGGGGTGGTCCGCCTCGTCTCTGCCGTTGGCCTTCGTTCCTACGGGAGTTCATCTTGAATTCGTGGTTCTCTTCGATGAAGCTATCACTCGTCAATAAACCAGACAATGCGTCATGATGGTCAAGCCTCTCACACGCAGTCCTGTGTGTATTAGCTCAGGCCATCTGGTATTGAGCTTGCTGAGACTTACCTGGTACAGGGTAGCATTCATCTCAAATCTAGAACTAGTCAGACGAAGATTTGGGCAAAGATTCCGGTCCTTGGGTACCCATCAAACTGCTCGAATAGCGTTCCCATGATCTGTGGCGTGGTCAGAATCACATGTTTTTCCTAATATTCACAGGGCAACTTACTTTGGTCATCATGCCTCTCCAGGTGACGATGTTGGCGTCAATCTTTTGCCCAGTCTCCTGCTCATGCGCCATGATGGCTTTGAGCAGGCTGTCCAGGTGCTCATCTTGGGAATCGTCCTGCTTCCGAAAGGTGTCGAAGCCTTTTGATAGGTCTGCTCCCATTTGAGGTGTGTAATACCACTTCATGGACGAGTCGTTCAGGTGGAACTGGTGGTTTTCATCGTACGAAAAGCACGTGAATTCCTTGCAAGACAGACCTGGTCAGCATCGGCCGCGTTGGAGAGACGCGCCTGGTAAGACTTGGGCGGCTCACCTTGGGCCTCTTTACAGGTTGGCTTGCGCCTGCAAAGCGCCCAATGGGCTGGATCGAGAAGTTTGCGGCCATCTCAGCACGGCCGCAACAGGCCTCAGAAATCTTGGTGGCAATCTGGGTGCTTAAAGCGAGAGAGCTGGAAAATATTGGTAGTAGGCTCGCCAGCTTGATGCCTCATGACAGACGCATGCTGAAGCAGCCAACGGTCGCCGGGTTTGGACAAGGTGGGAGGGAGGTTTGAGCGACTAGCCCACTAGCGGCGGCACTTTAGTGGAGCGTCGCGCTGCCATGGAAGCACAGAAGGCTTTAAGGTAGCCCAAGGTCGTGCCAGAAGCGTCGAGCTGGCGACAAACGGCAACAGTTGTCCAGGCGACAGCCCGACACTCGAGACATTGTTGGCGAGTGCCTTTCATGGTCGAATTGATCCGCGCTCAGGACGTCCTCGAGAGCTCGCGGCCAGCTTTGGCGAGGATGAAAAGCCAATCACTATTAGGAGCTTGACCTGAGCTCTTGTACGTACGAGTACCTCAGGTCCCCATGTACAGTTGGTGGATAGGGTAAAGTGCTGGGTGGCGGCACAGTATGCTAACACATGATTCGGAGTACTGAATGCGATTAGAAGAAGCTTCAAACAGTCTTTGTTGTGCAAAGATTGCGGAATCTTTCTCATGCGCGCACAGCTCGGAGCGTATCGACTCGGCGCGACACAGTGAAAATTAGGGTACGAAGGCAAGATATTTTGAGCTTGGGCGTGGAACAAGTAGCCCCCTACCTTACTACAAGATAGCCGATGGTATCAACCTTTGTTACACGACAAGAAAGCCAGCCAACCGCTGTTGCCTGCATGGCCAAGAGCAGCACAGTGGGGCGAGTTTGTTACGCACAGTTGAGCTATCGCTCGCCGCCACCGACACATATAATGAGCCGCCCTGCAATGGCGGCGGCAGCAGAAGCGCCCACCTTGGAGAAAAGAAATATGAGCAAGGTAGAGAGAGGCTCGGTACGTGGGCAGGCTCGCGCATCATCCACCGGCAGAGCTAGATGACCAGTGCGGGTCGCGGTTGAGCCAGTGCAACCGCCCAGGCGATCGGCCCGCTACACTTGCCGGTGCCAGCGGTTCACCACAGGCGCAGCTGTGGACCTGTTGAGCAAACAAAGCGGCACCTCAGCACTTCACGGCCTCTCTTTCCTTCAACTGCATTTCTCCCACTGCACCTATCCAACGCCATATCTTGACGACGCTGCGCCCCTAAAGCTTCTCATTCTCTTCTCTGCCCTCTTGCAGCGCGCCGCTCACGAGCTTTCGTCCATGTCAGTGGCCCTCAGCGCGTCAGCCCACCACGTGATTACGCTGCAGGCCAAGTACAGGGCCTCGCGTGGGGTCCCTCCGCCGACCCCCAGCCTCAGCCTCGCCTCATCCTCGTCGCGCCGTGGGACGACTTACATCCAGCGTCGACGGCCGCGCCAGACCACGCCTCAGTTGTCTGTGTTGCCCACAGCTCCTGCCGCGATAGGAGCCGCATCTACGTGGTCTGGGCACATCGAGCCTTGCCGGACCACCACCGCCATCACACAGGGTCAATGCCCACACGACGCCGAAAGCAAGCACCAGCATCTAAGTCGCGGAAACGGAAGGCCTCCCTCGAGGACGAGCAGTGGTACACCATCAAGGATATTCTTGATGAGAGAAAAGGCAAAAAGGGTGTAGAGTACCTGGTGGACTGGGACGATAACATCGTTACTGGAGAAGCCTACTCTCCGACCTGGGTGGCGGTATGTCCGCGCAAGCCACCCATTATCGGCTTCATGGCAAACAAGCTAACGTGAGTCTGATGCAGGGCAGTGAAGTAACAGAGCTAGCTCTAGAAGCTTGGGGGGCGACAAAGCGCGGCAAGGCCAGGGACCCCGAGCCGACACCCGCCGGGGTTGAGGAAAGCCAAGACAGCCAGCCTCCTCAAGCTGCGAACCGAAGACAGGCTAAGAAGGCGAATGCAAAGCCTCTGAACCGTCCGAGAAGCCCCATTCCCGACCAAGGCGGTCACTTCCACGGAGCGCACAGGCCCGCATACAGTGCCACTCCGTCAGAGGAGCCGACGCCGTCCTTCACTTCGCGCGCCTCGGTTGATACCGCCGAAGCTCACGATTGCTTATCACAGCACCACTCCTCCGTCGCTCATCCAGCGCAGCGGTTCGTGATTGAATTCACGAAAGACTCGCAGTTCGATCCGTCCGAGTACTTAAGCGCAGCGAATACTCAGACCAGCGGACATTCATCTCAGTCAGTGGCAGAGCTCGAAGATCGCGACCAGAGGCTTGTCTTTGCATCACAGATCAGTGCGGGAACGGTTCCGGACTCACAAGAGCCATCTGGTCCGACCTGGTCCCCGAGCCACGTTGGCGATTCGGCGCTGACACTAGAGGCTGCGGCCCTCGATGTGCTACCGTCGAGTTCAGAGCCGGCCGATATTCCATCACATCAACCCGCCCAGTCAGACTCTCTCAGCACCCAGGGGAACCAACTCCCTTCTGCTGATTCTGCCACGAGATCGAGCTCTCACCCGAACAGTCTCAGGCCACCGCAGCTTGTCGGCACTACGGCGCAATCTCAATCAACGGCCAGTCCTGTTTTTCTGACGCAACCGCCAATTCGCCAAACCTTTGCAGACCCCCAGAGTTCGTCACAAAGCTTATCCGCCGTCAGAGCAACGCCGCTAGAGGAGAGTCAGCTTTCGATTGAACACATTCGGCCGATAGAACAAAACTCCGCAGGATCGCAGGACGCCCAGGTCTTGAACCGGCCCTTCTTTGGGTCCGTGTCAACCGCCCTTTCTAGAAGCCAGAAATCTTCCCACAGCCAAGCTGCAGCTTCGAAAGATTGCAACTCGTCATCTGAGGAACGCAAGACGACCAAGCCACCAGGTCATCCACACGGGTCATCAGCAGACAAGGATATGGAGCAGAGCAAGTTCAACGACGCTCCAGCCCCTTCAGAGGGCCGGAAATCGGCAGCTGAAGAATTGAGCCAACTGCTCGACTTAGATTCATCGATCATAAGCACAGGCGCCGCAGCCCCACACACGGAACACCAACACGGCGATTCTCATGAGACATTTCAAGCGCCCGCTAACAATAGCCAACAATTGGCTATAGAACATCAGCTACGCGTAGCAGATTCGGCGTTAGGAACTTCTCACAACTCTCCTCCGAGGACGCTGATGCCGGAGGAGGCTCATGACACTCAGCACTCTACCGTGTCCCCAGCCGATATCTCGAAACGGCCTGAGTTGGACAAGACTACGCTGCCCTTGATGCCTTCGTTGGCTTCGGGGTCCCATATGTATGATAGCTCAGCAGTCTCTGTGCCGGCGGCCCAGGCAGCCAGCGAGTCAGCTTCTAGTGAAGCTTCGAGCGATGGTGCCCTGGAGTCCGTACTCATGGAGCACATTGTCACGTTGCCTTTCCAGGCAAGTCTGAGGCCATTTTACGACGACACCCTCTTGGAACACCGGAGACAGGTGACTCAGTTTGGCACCGTCTTCAATAACGAGGAGTACGTTGAACCGGAAGCAGCTCTTGTCGTGGACATTGATCGACTTTTCAATCGGCTTCACAATATCTGCGACTACCCTCAAGACGCGGTTGGTACATCTCTGGGAGACCTCCCACCTTCGCAGCTGGCTAAGTACTCATGTGATTCCAATCCGAAATTTAACTTCGTGTCCGAACTCCTGCAAGGCTTGAGAAAGGATACCAAAATTTTGATAGTGGCTCGCTCCGTCGAACTGCTTCGGCTCCTCTATTACTTGACAGAGACACTGGAGGTCGAATGCACCTGCGAAGCCATCGGGAAACCCAAGAGCAAATTTCCTACCTCGCCTGCTCAGGTCACTCTCGCGCTGTCGAGCGAAAATCTCAATGGGCCTGACTTCGATGTCATGGTCGCATTCGACTACTCGTTCAGCAGGTCACCAGTGTCAAAGACCCTCTCTACTGCGACTCCAGATACAAAGCGACCACTGGTGCTGATTCTCGTGACAACGCACTCAATCGAGCATCTGGATCTCCACGTGCCAGAGGACCTGGGTCCCCTGGAACGCAAGAATGCACTCTTGTCATCAATTGTGCGTGCCAGGAAGCTAATGAGCGATCCCGACCGAGGCTATCCCGAACCCTATCAACTCGCCAACATTTTCGTCGAGTTCTTGAACGGGGAGGTTGACACTGTCATATGGGAACCGGTAGCTGTGCCGGACGAGGTGCTTGACATCTATGTCAGTACTCAATCGCGCTCGCAGATGCCTGTTACGGTCACACCGGAGCGAGAGAATGGTCGCAAGCGCAAGCTTGTAAGCTGCCCACTCCTTTTCCAAAACACCCGCGATTGCTAATTCAAACAAAGGATGACTCCGAGGACGAGGATGCGAAGAGGATTCGCCTATTCCCACTAAAGGAGTCAACTGTCGAAGCCAACGAGCCCCCTATGCCAGATGATGTCAAGGAGATGCTTGCAAGCTCCTTTCCCATAGAGACGTCCGCCAATGCGACACAAGTTCAAGTGAAGGTATCTTTGGCGGTATTACAGGCGCTGGCAGAAAAGGTTGGCTCCTTCTCTGGATCGGCCTGACACGCTAGCTAACACTTCCAAGCACGCCGAGTTCAAACACGAGATTGCGGCCAGGCACGCTGAGACCGAATACAAAGCCGTCATATCAGGGCTTGAGCAACGCGTTAAAGAGTATGAGAGAACCAACGCCAAGATTTACGCCTCTTATCGATCGGCATTGGAAGATCGCTCCAGATATGAAGCCGAGAAGCTCAAAACTGAAGCCCAGCTGCGAGCTGCTGCAGAATCGACGCAAAGAGATATCGATAAATCGCAGCAGCGGATTGCAGAGCTCGAGGCAGCCGTCGCGCGATTGACCTCTGGGCCAGACGGCTCTGAGGAGAACAGCCCCCTAGCCATGTCGGAGAGGCTTCTCAAGGAAGCTCAAGATAAGGTCCAGGTGTTAGAGAAGCGGCTGGAAAACGCTCACAAGGATGGGGAGTATGTGCGGAACCTGTATCAGGACGCATCGACATCAGCCAGCGCTTTCAGGGCCGAGAACAACGAGCTCAAGGAACGAATCGACGATTTGCAAAAGAAGTCTTTGGACACCCTGGGGAGGATTCACCAAATCCAGACAGAGAATGAAGGCCGTCAATATTTGGGCCAGATTCGGGAGCTCAAAACTCAGGTCAGAGAGCGAGAGATTGAGCTGGACCGCTCGCGCGAGGAGCTGCGACAGCTCAAGAACGGGCGAAGGGAGACTCGCCAGGCCAGCGTGCCGCGTAGTCCGCGCATGGGCATGATGAGTCCCCGACCCGGTCGCGTGTACGGCGGTCCCGGCAGCAGAGGTACGAGCCCGGCGCCTACGTCGGGCATGGACGCACCAGCCGGGATGCAATTCATGAGCACGCAGCAGCCAGGGAACGGGCGCTGGAATCATTTGAGGGATTAGGGAGAAGGCGTTTGCGAGGCGAGAGTACTAATATCTTGAGTTTCTCCATTTCGATGGATTCGCTGGCTGCCCTTGTGAATGTGCAGAATCAGAAAGGGCCCTATCAGGGATTTCACGCACGGGCTTGCTGGCTCACTAGACGGTAGTGAATAGACATGCTGCCGCGCCAATTGTGCGAAACTGATTGGGTTTCCTCCAACCACATCTGGATCGTGCCGTGCTCGTGAGTTGCAATGTAGAGAGGGTGTGTATGGAACCGATGTTAGTGGGCTGGAGATGAGTGAATCATGCATCGTCTGATGATGAAATGGATTATTGGGGCTACGAGTTTGAGAATGCAGCGGCAGAAGTGCCAAACATGCGTGCCTTGTATGGCTATAACACATTGATTGCATTGAGCAGTCGCAAGGAACCTCCGATCTATCTCCGACACCGCCGAAACGTCCGCCTAGGATAACATGTACAATACCTCCTTCATCGCCCGGGGATATGGTTACTTCACTTCTCCTCGGGGTACAGGTCCTCCTTCAGCGGCACGCCGAGCTCTTCCCGCAGGGGCTTGAGCTCCTCAAGGTATTGCTCGTACTGTCCCTTGTTCTCGACCTTGGCCTTGATGCCTGCAATGAGAGTTAGTGTGACATGGTCTTGATGCTTGGCCCGCCCGTGCATGGTTGTGTGCATCGACGACAGCAGTCCAGCTGACGCCCGGGCGAGGGTATCGTGCGCCACCGCAGGGGCAAGCGGGACAGGGAGGAGACGTACCCTCGAAAATGCGGACAGCGGTAGCAAAGTCGTTGACCCTCCGGGCAGCCTTGAGGGCAGCAGCGACGACGGTGGTCGAAGGGACGAGGTCGTAGGCGAAGGCGTTGTTCAGGTTGCGCTAAGCAAGGGTGTCAGTACGGATCGTGCCACTTTGGGAATCAGAGGGCGTAAAGCTCGCAAGCAACGTACCTGGAGCTCAAAGACATCCTGAACGCCGTCGAACTCCTTCTCGAATCTGTACCGAGCTTTGGTCAGCAGGCCTGCTCAGCTGCATTGCATCCATCGAGGGGCAGTCCAGCATGACGCAGCGATATTGTGCTCGTTTGCTGACTGCCCGTGGCCCGACAGCTCGGCGGGGCCAATTGCAGTGAATCGCAAAGGGGCTGGGGGCGACGGTAGGGCTCACCGGGCAGAGAACTCCTCGAAGCTCTCCTCGACGTGCTCGCCGCGCCGGGGCACCGAGGTGCTGAAGTGTGCGGGCTGAGCGACGAAGACGGCGGACCGGGCAATCAAGGGGCGGGCGGCGCCGGCGCGGACGAAGGCAGTGGAGCCGCGAGCGGCAGCGCGGAGGAGAGAGGCAGACGGCATTGTGGGATCGGGAGAGGCGGGCGGCGAGGCGGCGATGGAAAGTCTGGCAGGTTGATTGTTGGTTTTTTCGTGATGGTTACAGAGGTGCTCTGGCGAGCAAAGAATCGTCCGACACGGATGACTAAGCGCGCCGTCGCGTGATTTCGAGGGATGCTGGGCACAGTACGAATTGGCGCCCGCCGGGAGGCGGCGGCGCGGGGGCGGGGCGAGCGGTTACAGTGCAGCCGCTCGCGGACACGGCCCTGCAGATAGCACCGCTGGGGAGCTTGGATTCAGCCCGATTCCAATTCGTCCAGCGCTGGCAGCACCCGGAGCCTATCAGCAGCGCAGCATTCCACGAGCAGTGCCAGCTATAGCTGACTCGTCGATGGCATCTGCGCCGCATGGCCTCAGCGCGCAGCAGATCCGACGCACTAACTCGCGCGACATTAGCTCGCGGTGTTAGTTAATATGCCACAGGCGTTGATACTGGGTAAACCGTAAATGTTGCTGCGCTCTTTTCCAGCAGCGATGGCCGAGGCCCAGCGCCCTGGCTGCTGCGGCGGTGCGCGTAACTCCATGCTCGACGGGGGCCGGAAATTGCGGCACATGCGCATCGCTACTCGTCGGCGCACCCGTCGTTTGCCCTTCCGTGGCTGCCGACTGGGGCCCACCGCCGCTGCACTCGTCGCTGCACTCGTCGCTGTAGGTCACGTGCAGCGCCTGCAAGGTTTCGCCCGTGGGGCCGCTGATTGGCCCGGCGATTGCTGCCCAGCGAATCACATGCGCGCCTGTCGCTGCCCGCCGCCGCAATGGGCAGCGTTGAGTTGCTGGCTCGGTAGGACAGGAAATTTCCCCTTTTCGACGCGAGCCCCGAGACGCCAGCCGGGATTCCCATTTTTGCTCCCGTCGTCTTCGTCCTTTATCCTCTTCCTCTTCCTCGTCCCTCCTCCTCCCTTTGCACCAATTCGTCCCCAGAGTGCGTCCGGCTTGCGGGAGCTGTCGTGTGTGTCGTCGCCCTTTTCTCTTCTCGTCATTCCTTGACCCAGGCTTCCCCCTGCGTCCGGCTCTTTTAAGGCCGTTGGTTGCGCGTCGCGTATTCGAAGCGACCGTCGAGAGGTGTCTTCCATCTCGCTTCCCGGCAACGATAACTCTACATCTATTCTACTGGGCAACACTCGCGCCGCAGCGCTCACTGTCGCCCGCCATGTCTTCCGCCCCGTCGTCATTCTACGAGCAGCTGCCGCTGCCGACGCTCGACCGTCCCTTCGGCATCCACCTGTGGCCCATCTTCGACAAGGCCTGGACCGCCGTCGTCGGCTACTCGGCCAATGACTTCAAGTTCGTGCCTTTCGAGACGCCCATGTCGACGCTCAAGTCGACGTCCATCTTCATCGTCATCTACTACGCCATCATCTTCGGCGGCAGGGAGCTTATGCGCAACCGCGAGCCCTTCAAGCTCAAGACCCTCTTCCTGATCCACAACTTCTACCTGACCGCCATCAGCGCCATCCTGCTGGCTCTCTTCATTGAGCAGCTTCTGCCCACGGTCGTCCGCGGCGGCATCTTCCATGCCATCTGCGACTACGATGGCGGCTGGACCCAACCCCTCGTCGTCCTTTACTATGTAAGATGACGGAACCCACCTTCCCGGATGCAAGACGCTGACAGCTCCCCAGCTCAACTACCTCACCAAGTACCTCGAGCTGCTTGACACCGTCTTCCTGTTCCTTAAGAAGAAGCCTCTGAGTGCGTTTCCCCCCGTGTCGAGGGGTCCGATGCTTGCCCGCTGACCTGTACCAGCCTTCCTGCACTGCTACCACCACGGTGCCACCGCCCTTCTCTGCTATACCCAGCTGATTGGCTCCACCTCGGTGTCTTGGGTCCCCATCACCCTGAACTTGACGGTGCACGTTGTCATGTACTGGTACTACTTCCAGAGCGCGCGTGGCATCCGCATCTGGTGGAAGGAGTGGGTCACCCGCCTTCAGATTATCCAGTTCATCATCGACCTCGGTAAGTTTTGCTCCGGGCAGGCCTCGCCAGGGGCCATTGGCTGACCCTCGCGCACAGGATTCGTCTACTTCGCCTCGTACACGTACTTCACCTCGACGTACTTCAAGTGGATGCCCAACGCTGGCACCTGCGCTGGCGAGGAGTTTGCCGCCTTTTCGGGCATCGCAATTCTCAGCTCCTACCTGGTGCTCTTCATCTCCTTCTACCTGGCAACGTACAAGAAGCACGGCAAGGCGACGACGAGCCGCAAGTCGCTGCGACGCATGAGCCAGGCTCCGCTCCCCGACCCCCTGCACGTGCAGGCCGCTACCACTGCCAACGGCAACGCCAACGGTGCGTCGACGACGGGTGCCAAGACCAACGGCTCCACGACGCGTTCCCGCAAGGCCTAAGCGCTAGGTCGATATCCTGTTGGGGTCCATGGCGTTGGACTTTGTCGTGGAGCTGGCACTTAGAGTGGAACGCCGAGACTATCAAAGGTCTCGACGTTGTGCCACGGCGGCGGCACATGCTTCGACAAATTTGCAGATAACGTGACTTGGACTTTTGGAGACTGTCAGTTTTCAAGATTTCGCCGAGCACGTATCAGGGGTCGGGCCAAAGCAGTCAGGCCGTCGTTGGCGGTGCTGACAGTTTCTTTGGCAGTCATGATGATAGGAGGGGTTGATGACACTTGTACGGTTGACTATCCTGGGGTTCCGGAGTGGCATGACAGGGCGGACACGGCTGGGGGAGTTTCGATTGCATGGCAGAGTGTTGCAAAAGGCAGACGCTGCCGCCTACCAATTTTAATCTTGTTCTGCGGGAATTCTGTACAGATGATGCACCACATAGACCCTCGGTTCGGGAGAGGGGGTTTGATAGAAGCAAAGGTGGAATTGAGTCTTTTCTTTACGCTACGAGTCCCGCCCCCGTCGTGATGCACGATGCATACGCCGTGCTCGGCTGCATCCCTTGGCTACACAGTTGCAGGCAGAAAAGGGGGGCACTTTCCAGGAACGCAATGGCGACTGGCCTTTATGCGCTGAGCCGGTACGTGAATGCGCCACGAGCTGGGGGCCTCTGGGGGCGAGAGAACAGACGCCGTCAGCATCACCTCGGACGATTGGACAGCGGCTCCTCAGGGGGTCGGTTGGCTGGACGCGCGCCAGTGAAGCGACTTTAAAGTCGGCGGGGCCTTCCCCCCTGGCCGCGCCCGTTAGCGCCAGCGGCCCTCATCCCAATGCCTCCCCCCACATCTTGACTTCCCGTCACCCCTCGGGGCCAGCCGTGTGCTGTTTAATACCTTAAGTGAGAGAGGGTCTTCCTGCCGACGACATTCATCGCCTCTTCACCTTTGGCCGCAGGTCTGCCATCACCGGTGGCGCCCGTCTATTCTGCGCTCGTCGGCGTTTGCGCGTGCAAGGGGAGCAACGCCTCTGCACGGCGTCAGCAGACTCGATCCCTCTGAATCCGCCGAGCATCGATGCCATATGAGACAACCAAGCGCGCCCATTCGACGACGCTGTTCTGCCACGCCCGGGGCCCTTATTCCCGCCTTCTAGAGAAGGAGGCTTGACCCAAACTTTGGCATTCTCACCCTCACCTTTTCCCCTGGCATCACCGCCGTTGCCGTAGCTCATCGCTTAGGCTCCCGCGGCCGCTGCCCCCACAATGAGGCTTCCCTTCAGGAAGAAGGACAGAAAGAAGGCCGAGGTGCCATCGTCCTATCCCAACGAGTTTCGCTCTCATGGAGGCGTCGACCCGCTGCCGGCACGGCCCTCCTGGGCGTCGGCTCGATGCCTCGCCCAGCTCCCTCCAGCCGTCCTGCAGCGCATCTTCGCATTTGTCTGCCCGCACTCTCGCGACGAGAGCTACGAGACGTGCGAGGAGAGCGCCAACGACGTAGGGTGTATGTTGTGTGACTTGAGGGATCTATCTCACTGCGCTCAAGTGAGTCGATCGTGGCGGGCCAGTGCCATGGTCGTCTTGTACGTTTGGCCCACCTCAGACCGCAAGCCCTGCTGTATCACTAACATGCAGCGTCCAGATACCACAGCGTTCGCATCGACCCGGTGCATTACTGCCAGCTTGAGGCCTTTCTGGCAGAGAAGCGAAAGAAGACGTCGCGGTTCGACCGCAATGGCATCCCCGAGGACCCGGCGCTGGCCAGACTGAGGCTCCTGCGCCGCACTGTTCGCGACGACCCAACGCGGATCGGCAAGCTGATCCAGTACCTGAAGACGCCGTACATGATTCGCGAGTCGTGCCATGTTGAGTTGGCACAGACCATCGCCGTGCTGCCGAACCTGCAGTATGTCGACCTGCCCGAGGGCATGTTTTCAGACGAGCCCAACTACACCACCCTCCGGCTCGAGGTGCAGGCGCGATGTCCGAACCTACGCAAGATGACATATGTGCGCGGATCTGAGCGCAGCTTTGCCATGCTCGCCTCGGGGCAGGTGTGGAAGTTCCTCGAAGTGCTGGATCTCGACCGCGTCGACGTCGACCCCATGATTCTGCGAGGTGCTTTGGGATCTCTAACTCGCCTTCGGGCTTTGAAGGTCACGGAGACTCCTAGTTTCTCCGATGAGGTGATGGCAACTGACGACGGCCTACCTCCGCTGCCAGCTCTGGAGGAACTGGTGTTGAAGGATACACCCCGAATCACCACGGCTGGTCTCGTGGAATATTTATCATGGTATGAAAGCCAAGAGGCACTCCGCGTCCTCACGCTCAGAGATACCGGCGTCCAGCCGTGGCGCCTGCAAGAGATCCTGGCGATGGCCCCGGCGCTGCGGATATTTGCCATCCAAGCCAAGGTCTCGGAGCCATTCCCCGGTGCTGAGGGTCCACAGCCGCTGGCATCCAAGAGGCTGAGAACACTGCGTTTCGAGATATCGGGGACTTCTAGAGCCGGGCCATATGCGACACCTGGGTACTACTCGTACCTTGCATCGTCCATCCTCTCGGGCAATCTGCCGAAGCTTCGCAGGCTGTACGTCCAGGACGAAGACTTCCCGGGCAAGCTCTCGGCATTGCCGCCGCCCAACGCCATGTTCGGCGGTAACGGAGTGAGGCGACACTCCAACCTGTCGAGCAACAGTCCGCCCGCGCTGCGCGTGGCACCAGCTGCTCCGACCAGCCCGCTGTCTCCGACGTTCCCACGAGCATTTTCTCCCCCGTCGCCTCCTCGCCGCCACGTACCACCTTCATCTAATCCCAACCGCTTCAGCTCCAACAACCCATTCGCCCAGCGGGCAGCAACACACGCACCGACGCAGACACTCGAGGTGTACACCAAGACGGATGAGTATGGCAAATGGAACTTTGCGCGGGTCGACTCCTACACGGGAGCTGGGACGGTACGGGACCAGCGGCCTGTCAGTAGCTACGGGCTGGCGGCAGACGTGGCCGGGCAGGGATGGGATCGGGGCGAGGCACGCCGGAGCGTCATGATTGGCAACGGGGCGAGCGGGTTTCTGGCGGTGCCGGGGAACGAAGGTGCCGAGACATTTGGGCTGAGCCCGGCGCCCGGATTCGCAGAGGCTCCGCGACCGCATAGCAGCGGAGGGGAGCCGTCGAGGAGCCGCGGCGCGTGGAAGTGACGTGCCACGCCGAGCAACCCCGGGGGTTGAAGCTGCGTTTCGTTTGCCGAGGTGAAAATGGGTAGAATGACAAGAGATGACAGCGGGTGCAGGGTCACGATGCCTGACGACGTACGACGACTATTACCAGCTGCCTGTCTAATACATAATGGCGGCGCATATTAGACTGCACTTTGAAACGAGGACAGTGCAAAAGTGTGATTGGAGGCAATATATTGATTGTGCGTGCCATGGCCTCGTCGGCGCCGCCGCATGACACGGCCAGGAAATTTCAAACTTGAAGCGACCCAGGCGGGCGCAATTCGGCGCGAGAAGCACATGACGGACGGGACTTGAGGATGTCCTCATGGCCCTTCAACTTACGAACCCCGCATGTTGCGACGAGCTTGTGGGCGCCTCATGCCAAGCCGCGACGTGAAAGTCGGCGCTCGGACGCGTGAGACGGCAGTGATGGATAGAGGCCGGACTACGTTATCGCTACGCCTTATTGCCATGTATGCAGTGCTCGACGCAAAACACTTGATAACCGCGAGTACCCATATTCGCCAACTCCAAAACTTAGGTGGCTGTAACTTATCGGCGGGGCCGGCCAGGAATCTCGGCGCAACAAGAGCGCTGTCTGACGGTCGGCAGTTAGTTATAGGGTAGCAGATTGTTTCGAGTTTGACGCTGGAATGAGCGCCGTTCCGACCTTGCCACGCGGGCGTCGCGTGCTGTAATTGCCGACGAACGCGAAAGCGGGAGACAATGGTATTGTTTACTGGCAAAGAGCCCACTCGGTCCGTTTGGTATGCGCTGCGGGGCCCGACACGTCTGATGGTTTTGGCAGCGTTCCGGAGCAAAAAGTCGGGACATGGGACGAGAAAAATGCAGGCGGCGGCAACCCTGTCTGCCGCCGCAGCCGCCGGGTCGGTTCGGCCTTGGCCACCTAAACAAGGAGAGCTATCCGCTCTGGCTACGGGCCCGAGGGACCAGCCGAATTCCACGGCCGCTGGGGAAGAAAATTTTGTGCGCATCGTGGGAGCTGGGCAACGAGGCGGCGGTGCGAGCTGGCTGGAATCGGATCTCGCGCGCCGGTGGCTCGTACGGAGTACAGAGCGCAGCACCAGGTTCTCGTGTTGCCGTACGGACGCATTTTTAGAAACGCGCCTAGGCTGGAAACGGCCATGCGGGAAACGGCGTGGCTGGAGACGAACCCTCCAGCCACCAACGTCGAAAGCTGACGTGTGGCGCGGTCTGGGGGTTGGGGCAGATGGTTGATGGGCAGCGCTGGTTCCTGGCAGGCCTGCAGCGGGCGGGCATGCGGGGACCCGCCGTTGAGCCACGAGCGGCGGCAGATGGCATGACGCCATGGCGGGCCCATGCCGGCCAGCCAGCCAGCAAACCCCAGCGTCTACGAGTAGAGATACTGCATGCAAGTCTGTTTCGGGACGCCATGAGCGTCGACGCTCTCGAGATGGTACTCCGTGCCCGGCGGCCGGACCCTTCGCTGCAATCCCCCTCCCTCTGTCATCGTGGCCGCGGCCGTGAGCCAGTACGGGGTCTTCATTTTGAGCATCCGGCACGTGGCGCGCGCCGTCATTTCTGCAGCGGCCGGGAGCCAATTTATGAAATGTCCGTGGCTCATTGCGAGTGTCAGATGCGTTTGATAACCACGGTCGGCTTAGCCACCGGCGAGCCTCAAGCCGCTTGGCCTATCATCTCCCGCCCTTCGGACGAACCGGCGACACGCTGTGTTTGCCGAAACCACGGCGTATACCGAGCCAGTTCATGCTATCGCTGCAAGGGTCCGCGCAGAAGCCGTCGACGCGGAGTCGCCGCCAAGGCAAAGGGAGTGCAAGAGACAGCGGCGTCTTGGAAACTCCTCGTCGCAAGGAGCACCATCAGACGATGGGCGGCGCACTGTGACCGCCACAAAAGATACATGCGCGCACACACCAGACAAGTGAGTTTAAACAACCTCTGCTCGTACGGAGTTGACCGCCACCGCGACGGCCACGGCAAGGCCGGTGTCGCAGGGCGAAGGGGTTCTTATGATCCATAGGCGGGCTCTCGAAATCGAAAAAGACGGTCTGGCGAGGACGGCCGCCGAGGCGCAGTGATTCGTGTTGGGCGATACGAACGCAGGCCAAGGTGGTGTGGAGGAGCGAGCGTTCCAGCAGCCGCAGTACACTGTGTGCCAGTGCTTCTGCGGAGTTGAGCCTGCCGCAGCGATCGCCAGATGCCTAATGCAAAGCAGCGTCACAGCTGTCAACCGGTACGTAACGAGTTGCCGTGCCCTGAAAATCATTCGAAGATCGTTATTGCCCAGTGTGCGCTATTACCTGGACTGCTGGATTATACTTCGTATTTCGGCGTTCCCTGCGCACCAGTCGCAGGCTTAGTTGCCCTGCATTTTTGCCCTTGAATCCCTATGAAGGGTCCCGCGGGGTCCCGGAATTCAAGCAGGTCTGAAGAGATTGAATCAACAGGTCTCGCAGTCGAAACCCCCGTTTCCGAACGCGTGACGGCGACGATCATCGGCCGACGATGCGAAACGGTGGGCTCTTACTGCACCGATTAAGTGCCAGGCATAGGACAATTCGCTCCGTTTGCTTATCCTCATTCGTGGTGAAATCCTCGCCGCGGGCGCCCAATCAGCACGCGCCCTCGTGCGACAGGTCGACAGTTCCAAGTGAGGCCCCTCTGGCGGCCTTGAGTGGCCGGTCGAAAAGGGTCTGGATGGTGGAGATGTGCCAGCCCCGGCCGACGAGGGAACCCCTGAGTCTGGTGCGGCGCCCCCATTGGCCCACGTCGGGCGACGGGCTTTTGCGCTTCTGCCCTGCTGGAGCAACAAGGTGCTCGTAGAGGACAATAATGAGAAGAATGACAATAGTGAACGGGGCGCGTTGGTGGCGGGTGCTGAGTGAGAGGCGTTGCTGGTCGCCTTAGCCTGGGCTGACGTTGGAGTAGAAAAGGGCAAAGATGCCCAGCCTCTTTTAATGACATTGACCAGCAGATCGCCAAGGTGCCTAATAAACAACCAAAGCAGGCACGAGTGCAGGGCAAACCGGCGACGCTGCAGCGTGACCAGCTCGACAACGAATGTCCTGCGGTTTGCGTTTCCCACGAAATAATCACAATGGTGACCAAGGCCAAGCGGTGGATGAAACGGCTGCTCGAGGCCAAGCCACGACCACGGCGACCGGGGCCCCTGCCGGAGCCACTCTCTGGCGCCAGCGGTGCCCCTCCACGGTCCCCTGCCAAGCGCTAGTGCTCGTACCCAGTGCGCCGTCTCGGCTGCCGCACCGTCGGCCGTCACGATGCCCGCGCCAGGAGGTGGGAACTGGAACATGCCATGCCATATCTCGGCCGGGTGCCACACCATCCATTTCTCTCGTCTTTACATATTGAACAGTCCCCCGCCGGACAGAAACATTCCAGAGCGCATTCAGCCGGCCTCTCCCTTTGACGTGGTCGTTGATCGAATTCCTGTCCCTTAGTCGCGGCATCGCGCTAGCCCACACTTACACGCCAGTCCTCGACGTCGACGCCCAACGCCCTTCTGTCTCAAAGACGCCGTCGACAGCATTCACAAAGAGAAGCCATGCCGTCGGTGGACCAGCCAAGGGGGCGCGCCCCGTCCATTCCAGCACCAGCCTCCGCGATCCCTTATAGATCCTCGCCCTCCAGCTCCCCTCGACTCAGCTCCGACGACGGCGAAGAAACCAGCCCTTTCGACTTGGACGTCGAGACCCCTCCTGCAGATATCGCCAACAGCAACCCTCAACCACCTCGCCAGCACGACGACATGCTATCTCTCCCGCACTTCGACTCCAGCAGCAGCGACATCGTCGCTGCTGTCCCTGCCCTGCCCGCCAAGAGCGCCCTGCGAGCCTCGAGACTGCTGGCCTCGCTCGAGCAAAAGCCCGCCTCGGAAGACCGCCCCATCCTCCCTCACGCTGCTCCTCACCAGCTATACCTTTCCTCTGAGGAGGACGCTTCGTCCTCGGCCGACGACTTCTCCGATTCTGATGCCATCGACTCGGACAGCGAGCAGTCGCTCAGGTCTTCGACGTCACGGGCCAGCCACGAGGTCACGGCTCGTGCAGTGACCGTCGTCTTCCACGGCAGGCCCTCCATCGTCGAGCTGCGACGCAGAGCATCGACCCCAGGCTCATCGAATTGCCAACGGCCCAGCTTCAACATCCTGCGCACCTCCACCGAGCCTACCCTAGCCCGCACGCGCTCCATCTCATCTTCTTCCTCCTCCAGCGCCTTCCACCACCCTCCTCGATCAAGCAGCATGCTGCCAACCGAATTCGAGAAGAAGCGGCCCAAGTTCCTCACCATCGACCCGTTCGCCGCGCGAGCATCCGACCATGACGAGCAGGACTCGGCACGGACACCAAAGACTCCCACGGCCATTCTGAAGAGGACGCTGAGCCTGGTCCGGAAGCGAAGCAAGACGTCTCTGAACCAGCCCGAGAACAACCCACGGGAGAGCCTCTCCATGCACCTGACACCCATGGCGCAGGTCGGGGAGGAGTCGGAGCCGGATACACCCCGCGAACGTGCTCCGGTGAACAGAGCGCCCGCCAGCTATCACGACATCATGAGCACTGCCAGAAGGAGCGCCATGGCGTCAACACCAAGAGCCGAGGCCTCGTCGCCAGTGTCGCCAAATACGCACATGAGCCGGTTCCGAAGCGGCTTGTCCATTAGCCGACCCAGGAGCATCAGGACTTGATGAGCTCTCACGTCATTGTTTCACTTGTACTCGACTTTTTTCTCCTTCTCATCGGCACACGCTGCTTCTACGTTTTTCTCACGTCAGGTTTCATGGGGTTTATTGGCCTGTTGCCCACATGGGGCCAACAGTGTCTAGAGGCATCAACAACGGCGTTTACAGAGTAATGGCAACTACGGTTTGCCGGGGCATTATGCACTATTCCGGTTCTACGAGGCACGCATGGCCTCAGGAAAGGCGTTATTGGGAGTGTTTCACACATGGGCGGGGTTACTCAGCTCGGCATGGCAGAGTTGGGACAGATTGTTGTAGCAGTCATGATACCAAGAATCACTTCTTACTTCCTTGCAGACTGATTGTCCGTTGCTCCCACGTGAATGCTTGCAAGGATCCTCCTGCCTGTAGCTGCTGCATTTTTGCGAGACAAGTCATGACGGTATGTCGTACCTCTTGTGCGCGAGACGCACATGTCGCTTGATGCATGATTGCTGGTGATACGGGTGCTCCTAAAAGCAAAGAAAGGACACACAGTGACCACATTCTCGGCGCGCCTCTGTCTACGACATGCCTCACGGTGCGATTTTGCGACGCCATGTCGCGGGCTCACGCAGGGCCCCGCCAGCAATTGGCATCAGGGTGCGACGGGGCCGTCCGACGTGAGCGGTGAGCGGGGGATGCGAGAATGCGTGGCTGTTATGCAGCGTCCCGTCGTTACACGACATCTGCCGCTTCTTGGTTGCTTTTTCCCAACGCCGATCGCGGGGGGAAAGGGGATTGGGGGATGTTGCGGCGGCGAGCCGGTTGCGTCGCTGAGCCTCAAATTGGGGGACGATGGGGATCTGCTGCCGTGGAGGCGGTACGGACGGTTCGCCATGGGCACGCTTGCTTGTCATCGTGCTTGCTTGATTGCGATCGTTCTATCTGATAGCGGCAGAGGGAACGTGCGTGCTTCCTGCGATGATCACTGTCTCACACCTTCAGGAACGTGGCGCACGAGGTAGCGCGTAGGGGATAGATTAGGTGCAAGTTGGGACGAAGACAGGCCCGTGTGTCGCTGTCAGGTGAGGCGGAGGTGACGGACAGGGGCGGCGGCGCACGTGTTCTCGTGGACGGCAGCGTTTCTTCTTGCTGGCTCGAGCGTCTGGGCAAAGTTGGGCCGTTGATGAGCTGCGTTGTCTTACAGTACTCGTACGTACGAGCTGGTGCAAGAGGGTAGGGTGATGTCTACCTTGGGTGGCTTCCAATCGTCGAGTAAATATACCTACCGCACCCTACAAGCTATATGCAATATGCAGGCGGCAATTCCGAACGAGTAGTGCAACTCGAGGTTGGGAAGCACAACGAAGCCGGACAATGGCGCTCCTCGACAGATTCTACGATACTTAATGGCAATGCGCAATGCGTTTCCTTGTAAGCTGTACAAGTATAAGCTTCTGCGTGGGAGGGCCAGGAGCTACGGTATGAGGTGTAAGCCACGACTCAAGCAATGCGCACTGGCCGCGCGACACCAATGTTCCAAACCAACACTCAACTTGGCTATCTCTTGCATTTCTCCAAGAACTTTCGACAACCCCTCGGACGAACTCTTCCGTCAACCAGCCTGCCACGTGCCCGTCTACATGCGCACTCTCCAATCTGTCGACATTACTCGTACCAAAGCACCAGCGCTGCTCCCGCAGCATCGCAATCTCTCCCACTGGCCGTCCAGGGATCCCCAGCTATCGTACCTTGCCCCTGTGCCCGAAGCGGCGGCACTGTGAACATGCCCCCCCCCACCCGCGCCCCATGAACCATGGCTCATGGCCCTGAAATCGCCGCCGTGGAGATCCGCTCGCCAGATTACCTTACCTATAGAAGCACGAAATGGGCATCTCCCGCCGCGAATCGCACGACGCTGCGCCGGGGGGCCGGCTCAATCTCGCTAACGGGCCTCGTCCGCCGCGCCGTCGGCGATGCGGTGAAGATGCAGCGACCTGTGCGGGAATTTGGATAGACGGCCGCAATTGTCGGAGGTGTTTGGCGAGCAATTGCACCGCTTTCCCATCCCCGCGCTGCTCGACGCCTTCGCGGCCAAGCTCTCTCGTGACGTCGCTGACCTTACCCCTGAGCTAGCGCCTCATCCGCGCCCCTCGCGTCACAAAGTCTCCGCGTCCATGACCGCGAACTCGTGCTGCTGGCGTGGAGATCCCAGCAGGCAGACCAGTTCGCGCGGCTCCGCCAGGTCCATCCCAATCGAACGACAGTGCCGTGTTTGCTAGCACGGCTTGAGGAAAAGGACCGTTGCTTGGCACTTCTCGGCTACTAGCCGCATCATGGCAGTCGACCAGGGCTCCCCCATGCAGCTCCATGGGCGCCTCTCCCGCCGTTTCACTCGCGTGCATATGACGGATCTGTCGTAGCTTACTCGTACTCCGTTCATACGAGTACGAGTACTTTGGGTGAAACGGGCAGCGGATCTGGCTGAACCCTATTCAATCTACTCGAGAGTAGACTACGCGTATATCTGGGTCGGCTCAGAGAAGAAAAAAACTTCTGCGGCGGAGCTCGTAATCCAACATCATCTCACGCGACTATGCGCACTGAAAGCAAGCTTGCCTGCAATATGCTCCGTTTCATTTTGCTGTTGGCTCTGCGAAACGGTGGGAACAATAGCTTGGCTCCGTAAAGGCACCTTGGCAGCGCGGGAACCACATTGACCCATGGAGCATTTGCAAGCATACTGACAAGAATGGCCTAATCTTCATACATACCAGTACATTGCAGATTTTGAGTCTCGCCAGATGCCAGAGAGCATAAACTACAGTAACTAGCCTTCTTTTCTCGGCTAACACCCCTCCCAACCTCCTCCTTCTCTTCAAAATGTGACTTAGGAAATCATTGGAATTCAAGCACAAGCTATTACGACAACTCAAGCCCTCTGAGGCCCGCATATGCAATGTTGCTTCAAGAGACAAATGCTTTGCAAAACGCATCAGCTGCCATTCAGCGCAGCCTCAACCACGGCAGTATCAGCAGCCGCTGGCTTGGCCCGCAACGTCAGCGGGAAGGGGTATTCATCGGGGTCCTCCTCATCGCTGCTCGAATTTGTTAGCACGCTGCTTCACACTTTCGCCACGCCACGGCAGTCGTCACTTACGGAAGCTTCCACGCGACGTAGTCCTCCGTGCTCAAGCCCTCACGGCCCTCTTGGAGGCTGGCAAAGTCCCCCGGGGTCATCATGCCGCTCTTGTCCCGGGGAGAGCCGGGAACGGAGAATGGCCGCGAGATCTTCTGCTCCACTCCGGGAATGAAGTCCTCTTCCTCCTCCTCATCGCCGCCAAACGACGCCGGGTATGCTCGTCGTAGCGCCAGCTGGCGGGCCTTGACGTACTCCATGCCCATGCGCTTCCAATCGAGCAGGTCGCTGAGGCGCTCCGTGCGGTTTCGCTGGTTGATGCGTTGACGGCGACTCTTGCCGCAGAAATCGTACATGTGCGACGTCAATTGGTTCACCGAGTCATCGACTCCCTTGGTCCGCCTGTCGACAATATAGATACCATAGTCGCTCGAGTTTTCGATGAGCTCTTCCATGTAGCAGCCAAATCCCGACAGGTTGGTCGTGATGCTGGGAACGCCCATGACAGTGCATTCGGCTGGCGTGTAGCCCCATGGCTCGTAGTACGACGGGAAGATACCCATGTGGCACCCGCGCACAAAGTCATCGTAGTCCAAGGGGAGGACTGGGTTGGCCGAGTTGAGGAACTCGGGGTGGAACACAATCTTGACCCGATCCGTGGGGTGGTTGAAGAGCTGAACTCGCCGAATCTGGTTCAGAATCGGGTCCTCTGAGTCGTTGACCATGTTGTGGGTCACAATGGGGGGAAGACCGCTGCGCTTCATGGCGAACAGGCGACGTCGCAACAGCACACGGTCCTGCCCAGAGATAAGCTCCTTCTCATCTGGCATCGAGTCGCCCTCGTGCCACTTGAGTGAACGCTCAAACAGCCGCCGGCCGATGCTCTGTTCAATGACATGTGTGGTGTCTCGAAGAGACTTGATGACTGCCTGGCCTTTGAGGGCTTCGACCGTGAGCGATGTTGTCTGGGCCGGCATGATGATAAAGGCTACGACCGTCATCTTGCTCCCTGCATTCTTGAGGCGGTGATTGAGACGAGCCAGCGACTCGATGAACATGTCCACACCCTTGTTCCGGAATTCATAGCGGCCCGCAGTGAACACGTAGAGCGTGTTGTCAGGCTCAAAGTCGTAGTGGCCGTAGAAGTGCCCGCGTACAAAGTCGTGAATCTTCTCCTTGGCCTGCTGGTGCAGGTTCTGGAACTCGTGGACGGCAGAAAACTTGGTGACGTTCAGACCGTTGGGAAGCACGCCATCAGGCTTACGCTTGAGAAGGTGCTCAGACTCGAACGCCGTAATATGAGAGACGGTCGTAAAGACATCACAGGAATGGGCCGCGGCACGCTCGATGCAGTACCGATGGTAGATGCCGCGCTTCCCTGCTTCGGCGTCGACGTCAAAGTACTGCAAGTTGTTGTAGAAGTCCACGGATCCGGCGCAGAGGTATCGTCCCAAAAGAGTGGCATGTGTCGTGAAGATGGTCGTCACATCGATGCGTCTCTTCTTGGTCAGGGGTAGGCCTACGCCGGCGAGCCACTCGTGGAAATGCGCGATGACCGCCCTCTTCTTCTCGTGGCATACAAACTGCGTTTCCGTCAGCGGTGAATCAAAAGAGCAACGCAGAGTCAGGCCTACCTCTCCCAAGAACCAAGCAACCAAGTAGCCGAACACAATGGCCTCGTTCGTCTCGTCATCCCCTGGCGGGGAAGGGATGCCGGAAACATTCCACAAATCTGCCTTCCACTCGTCCATGTAGCCGTAGGCGGTCTTGGTATCGATGAGAAGGACTCTCGGCGCCCCCTCGATCAGCCATCGACCGTAAAGCATACCAATGCCGCGTTCCTTCATGGATTGCATGGTAGCAGTAAGATGCGGGTTGGTAGGCTCCATTTCTTCCACCTCGACGGCAGCCTATTGTCGTTAGTCCATGAAGAGAATGCTTGAGGCCAGTTGTCTTCGAACGGAGCACGTACAGAATGATGATTCAGAGGTCCAATGAGAGTGTATCGATCGCCATATTCAGCTGTGGTTACCGGGGCCTTGGACTTGAGGACAGAGTAGATGCCGCCGACTGGCAATGACGTCGATGAGCGAAAGGGCGCTGCAAAATGGGTGGGCACTGGCACTCACCTCGATGGGCCACTTCGGTGGCGATCTCGAAAAGAAGGTGGTTCTTGACATCGCGAGTCGGTGTCGGCTCGCCGTCGGAAGCCATGGCGTCGGTGTCGGAGGGTTGAGGCGAGGAAGTGAGTTACGCCGCAAGGGGCAGACAAGGATGGGTCCAGAGGAGTCCGATCGGCCACAAAGTCTAGGTTTCTCGCAATCAAGAGGCTGGACACTCCAAAGCCAAGGCTGTGAAGCTGGTCGGGCGGTTCACAAGGGCAATTGGAGGTGTGCGAACGGCCAGGAACCTGATGGTGTTGCAGAGAGTAGAGATTTCCGCAAGTGGTCGCACCGTCTGGTGATCGGCGAGGCTGCGTCAGAGCTTGGTTGAGCTACCGCTCGGGTGGGGTCCCAATTCGCACTGGCGACGCGCTGCTAGAGCACAGACAAGCAGCGTTCCACGTCGACGTTGCACGCTGCGGTGGTTGAAGAGGTTCGAAGGCGAGCTACGAGGGCGAAGTTGTCATGAGGGGGTGGCCAGAGGGAGAGGAACCTCGTTGAGGAGGCAGGAGGATGGCCTGGGCTGAACTCGTGACCTAACGATCAGCCAAGCTGGGGAGCTGGCGTAGTGGCTTCGCAGAACCGTGGACTCAGCGCAGGCAAACCACTGGAGAAAGTTGGAGGTTGGCGAGGTGGGTCTGGGGATGATGGCCCGATGGCGGCGACGTTGCCCTGCCAGTGGGTCGCTACCACTCCACTATCACTCAACCATCTGCCCCCGAGCGGATCTCTGGACGGCGGGAGAGCGAGAAAGCTCGAGGAACGGGTGACTTGATGGCGGGCGTTGGAGGTTCGACATGAGCCGCCGCAGTACCGCCGGGGCCGCCGAGCCATTTCTTTAAACCCTCACACATCACATCACTAGTCGGGATATGGCTTGGCCTTGCGCCCCAGCTGTGCAAATGCGCTGGGCCGCAAGAACCTAGCACGCATGGCTCTGCACATAGTTGGGCGGGCAACGAGGGCAACGGGTGCGTCGACGGTAGTAGGCAACGCTGTACGAACGAGCAGGACGCAACGGTGAGAAGGCCCAAGGATTCCCTGCGCGGCTCGCGGCGGCGGGATGACGACATGATGCGGGGATGGGACAACCTGCATCCAATCTTGGCTCGACCAACGCCGTCCCGTCCCTTGCCACGGATGGGTGAGACCTGGGCAGTGGATTCATTCATCGTGGATTCTGAAGATCAGAGGCGAAGTACCATCTTCGACCGCTCCAAGGCGGTATCGCCTCAACTCGAGTACACACAATCGTCTTGGTGCTGCGCAAATTCAGCAGGCAATGGCATGCAATGCTCTGCTCTGCGGAGGATTTGCATGTTTAGATATCCGATGTCGCAGCCACTGCGCATGGCTTCCGTCCACTCGTCAACTCTCTGGACGAAACACGTTCAGGGATCACCAATGGTCGCTTGGCCCCAGCGGGGCCGCCGCAACCCCCACCTCCTTCGCCAGCAGATGCTGTGTCCGTTCGAGGCTCTCAGAGCGTCGAGCATTGCGAGCCTGCACCGCGACTTTTGCAAATTGGATGCCATGCTCCGATAGTCACGACTTGACGGGTTCCTCTTGTCCGTACCCTTAGCGCCTACTCCCTTGGAGCCATTGTCCTCCGTTGCGGCAAAACGCAGCACACAGCCATACGCCAATGCCGCTGAACTCGCATGGACCTTTCTAACGCACTAGGCAATTGAACCAATACAGTCCCAACTTACACCAAGGCTCAGCTTCTGTGCGCTCAGTTTTGTCATGACTTGGTCCCCGTTCTCAGCCTCGTGGTTGGCTTAGTCCAATTGGCCACCTGTTAGCCCCCTCTGCCCCTCTGTGGGGCTATTGACGACAAGGCTGACGCTGCGTCTCCCAAAAAATTTTGGAGCTCCATCGCAACCAGATCAATTTGTGCTAAACGTTCGAGCGATCCAGCCTTCAGCCGCGTGATTCCGCAATTGTCGTCCGTTGCCGCATTGATTGGAAGTTGAAGCGCTCGCCCATCTTCCCTCGGCCTCAGCGAGGCAATCTTCGAGGATGGACTCTTCTTCGAACCAGGTGAAGGTCATCTTCACCACCAATGAGCCAGATCTGCAACTCCCCGAGTCCAAGCAGCAGCTGCTCGTCCCATCAGGTCAGTGAGCCTTTCTCCAAGAAACCCGAGAGAAATCGCAATTTCAGAGCTGACAGTATAAAAGACATCAAGCGCTATGGGCTCTCGCGAATTCTCAACTCCGAGTCTATGCTCGACACCTCGTCTCCGGTCCCGCTCGACTTCCTCGCCAACGGCACGTTCCTGCGAACAAGCATCGAGGAGCATCTCTCGGCCAATGGCCTGTCCTCCGAAACGACGCTGACGTTGCAATACGTCCGCAGTCTGCTGCCGCCCGTCTACGAAGCAAGCTTTCAGCATGACGACTGGGTCAGCAGTGTCGACATCCTCTCGTCGACCTCCGCAGCAGCAAAGGTGGCCGACGGCGCCAGCTTCAACGACAGAGTAGCCAGTGCATCTTATGATGGTCTCGTCAGGATATGGAATCCTTCTGGCGAGGCGGTCGCTACCTCATCGGCTGGCCGGGCCGGTGGACACACCCAGCGGATTAATGCCGTCCGGTGGTTGTCTCCAACAAAACTCGCATCCGCTGGACTCGACAGAAAGGTTGTTGTTTGGGACTACAAGGAGTCGGAAGACGGCTTCTCAGGCACTCTCAAACCCAGTATGGAGCTCTGGGGCCACGAGAAGAACATAAGCAGCATCGAGGTCAATGGCCACACGAAGCGCATCCTCACGGCCTCCTCCGACGGCCGTGTCGGCCTGTGGACGTCCTCCAAGAGGGTCGCGCCTCAAGCCAACCCCGACAGCCTGCCTTCTGCCCACAGCGCCAAGCGAGCCAAACTTTCGGCGGCAGCTGGTTCTACCGCCCAGCGTGGCCCTCTGGCCATGATGCCCATGCACAATGATGCAGTCACGGCCGCCATTTTCCACCCTAATGACGCTACTGTAGCGTACTCGGCGTCGCAAGACCACACAGTCAAAACGATCGATCTGACCACACAAAGAGAGGTGTCAAGACTGATGACCATGCACCCGATCCTCTGCGCCGCAGCACTCCCAGGAAGCTCGCTGGTGGCGGCGGGTTCGTCGGCGAGACACATTACTCTGTTGGATCCTCGCGAGTCTGCAGCATCAACTGCGGCCATGACTCTCCGTGGGCACGTCAACATGGTCGTGTCCCTGTCCGCCGCGCCAGATAATGAGTATTCGTTGGTTTCAGGTTCACATGACAGCACGTGCCGCGTTTGGGATCTCCGTAGCGTGCGACCGGGTTCCTCGGAGGAAGGCGGCGGTCGTGTGAGCGAGCCGGCTTACACGATTGGGCGGGAGTGGCTGAAGGGGAAGAAGCTCCCGCCAGCTGGAGATGGAGCCAAGGTTTTCAGTGTGGTGTGGGATAAGACATGGGGTATTGTGAGCGCAGGAGAGGATAAGAAGGTTCAGATCAACCGAGGAAGAGGTATTCTTGCTTGATATATGCTGTAGATGTGCAACATACGAGGGAGTCAAAATATACAGGCGAATCTTCCTTTAGATCATTCACTCTGGCGATTCCATATTCTCGCAAGCCCTGACAAGGTGCCGATACCTCCCGCTTACCGACTTGGGATGCAGATGGTGAATGACCTCCGCCTTGAGCCTGGCCTTTCCGTACGGCATCTTCTCGGCCGTTATGGCATCCAAGATGTACGAGACTACGGTGTTGATCTGCAGCGGCGGATCGCGCAGTAGCTTGGCGATGGAGTCGGGCTCGAGGTCCTCGTTGGTATGCCAGATGTAGTACGCACGAAGAGCCGCCGGCGACACGGACACGGGTGCCTGCTTAGCCGCGCGATACTCTTTCATCTTGAGTTCGGCGGCGATGATGCGAGTGTCTCTCGGCTTTGGCACAATGCGTGGAGATTGGGCAGCCTTGTATGTCGATGCAGGTCCTGCTCTCTTGGCTGTTTGTGAGACCTCTGCTGGCGCAGGTTTCTCGGCCTCCAATGAGGCGCCTTCACCGGAAGTCTGGCTGGATTTTGACTCCGGTTCTGGCTCTGGAATAGGGATGGGCAGACCAAGCTCTGCATGATGAGGTCGAGGGGGGGCTGGTTCGAGCTCTTTGCGTTTTGCTTCCAAGACATGATAGAGCTGGATGCCGGCGTACGCATCGGAGGCAGAATCTGTATGACTGTTCAGTTGACGTCATGTCAGCGGCGGTGTTCCATACGTACACTGTAATTGCCGCTCATTCAACGGCCGCATCCAATTGCTCGACCGCACAGAGTCTCCTTTATACAGCGGCAGCCGCAGAAGGTCTTCCACCTGCGTGGACAAAGTCACGGGAACCTTGTTGATGAGCCCAGGCGTGCCCGCCGCAACAAACTTGACCTGCTTGTATAAGTGACTGAGCTCAAATATGCCGCGGACTTTGACGCCGAGGTACTTGCTCAGCCGCGTGCAGTCCCCTTGAACGTGCACGCCAACCTTGCTCACGGCAGGGTCACCCATGATTCTGCGGAACGTGGGTGCGACGAGGTCGTCACTCTTGGCGAACATGGCCACGTGGAAGAGGCCAATGCGGCCAGGGCTGGCCACCTGGATGAGAGAGACATTCTCCCGGGCGTCGGATTTGCGGGTCGCGTAGGGCAGCCACTCGAGGTCGAGACCGAGAACGGACTCGCCGAGGAAGTGCTGCTTGCAGATGAGTTCCATGGTATGTTTGCTAGTGCAATAGTGAACCTTGACTCTCTCGAGGGCGCCGCTGGCGGTGAGTCTCTGGTACATTGTATGAGACCAGAAAGAGTTGGGGCTACCCGTAGCCGCTGCCCTGGCGGCGTGAAAGAGGTCGGTTGAGATGTTGAAGCCCAGCGGCGATCGTGGTGGATCAACAGGTCGGGGTTCTTCGCTGTATTTCCGATCAAGTTCCCCCGCCTCGCCAGTGACCTCGATACTATCGTTGTCGCCCACGATATCATGAAGTATGTTCATTGGAGGTTCTCTTTGGATGGCGGCATTCTCAAGCAGAAAAGCAGCCTGTGCTTCCAAAATTGATTGTCCGCAGGGCAAATGTCTCTCGCCTGTACCAACGCCATCGGACGAATCTGCTTCCTGTAGCCGGTCACCAGTGTTGCCACTGCGGCGGCTGGCAATATGAACGAATCGAGCCACGTCAAGTTGAGGATACAAAGCCTTTGGCCTGGGCTTTGGCTCGGGACTCGGGGAGAACCGAATGCCCAGACTCGGGTTCCATAGACCGCTCGCCGTGTTTGAAGCCATGGTCCGTCTCATGGCCTCGGACAAACGAAGTGGGCCAGAGCCGGCAGGTACTGAACCAAGAGAGCGTCGCCCAAGACGCCGTTCACGGCGCAGGGGCTTGAGAGGCGTAAGTGCGAGGACATTGCCAGCAATGCATGGGCCTCTCTTGCTTGTCATAGACGGCGGTTCGCGTGCCAGCGGAGATCCATGACCGGAGGCCAATGATCAAGACGCGGCAATGCTCGCGGGGGGCGGTTGCGCAGGCAGCCGTTGGGGGCCTGGAGCTGAGGTCCGGGTGGGACCAATTCGCGACAGTGGTTGCATACGAGTACAGCGCATCATTGCAGCGGGCGGGCGCTAACAGCATAGCGAGGACCAGCTTAGTCATTCGCGCGTGGCACGTGGAGCCGTGCAAGGACTAAGCCCGGGACGACGACTCGCTGCACCGACCCTGGCCGCCATCGATGAGAAGATCTTGAGACGAACTCGTTCGACGACTTGACGGGCACGAATTCCGGACAGCCCACGAGCGTCTCCTCAATTTGTCACATTGTCAGTGGCGACCACACCTATCCCTCCAACGTATCAGACTCTCCCGTCATGGCGTCACAATTGCTCCCCCTCGGTCGGTCCCTGCGCCTCCGTCGGCCTCCCACGTTTGAGCTAACCCTCAGCTAGAACTCATCGACAAGTGCGTCGGCTCACGGATATGGGTCATCATGAAGGGCGAGAAAGGTGGCGTATACCTTGGCTCACAACAGGACTTCTTGGCTGACTGTCTGCGCAGAATTCAGCGGCACTCTCGTTGGGTTTGACGACTACGTCAGTGAGTGCAGCCCCCGGCCTCAATGTGCGTCAGAGTGAGCTTGTCTGACTGCCCTCTACAGACATGGTCCTGGAAGACGTGACAGAATAGTAAGCACATGGTTGTGTTTGTGTAAGGCGGAAAGGCTGACCAGCACTGCCAGTGACTACAGCGGCAACCACACGAAGCTCTCCAAGATTCTGCTTAACGGAAACAACATATGCATGGTATGCTATTTGCCGACGCCTACGCAATTTCTTGTTCGCTCACTCAGGTCACAGTTGATCCCCGGAGGCGAAGGACCAGGCGAGGTTGCAGCTTGAACCAGTGGTATCTAGGAGTGATCAGACAAGGGAGCCGAGATTGCCTGGCCCGCCTCTCAAGTAGCCCGTGGCGGAGAGCGAGGACTGGACCAGGGCTCCTGCGCATGCGCATGGGGTTATAAACAGAAGCATCACGCTTTTGCAACATGAAAGAAGTCGTCACGCGTAGGCGCTAAAAACTAAATGAGCTCGATGAGCAAATCAAGCACGTCAAATCTGCAAGAGACAAATTTTTGCGAAACAATCTACCCTTCCTGTAAGCAGTCCTATGCTGTGATATAGCCCTAAAACAAGCCAAGTTCATGAGTTGGTATCCATAACGCCGATCGCCCCCTGCACCTGTTTTACTATATGACCTAATGGCCGTTGGCCTGCATATTGCCCTGCTCTCCCACGTTGGTGATGCGGCGCAGCTCCCATTCACGAGTGAATTCCTGGTGAAGCGACTCGAGCTGGTTGATGAGCTTCTCGCACACCGCGCAAAACACCTCGCGCGGCGTCTTGGTGCCGTCGGTCTGGAGTCGAATAAATAGATTGGGGACGTTGGGATGGGCGACTGAAGACGCGGAGTCAGTGGCGTCCGGGGCAGACGGAGATGTCGTGCAGACTCACGCTTGTAGCCAGCCATGTAGACGTTGGGGTGCAGCTTCAGGTGCTCGGAGAGCAGATTGCCGAGTGTGTGATCCTCCTTGTTAAGGATGAAATCCGACGTGTTGGACATGCCTGCACGGCGAAGTTAGAACGAGCAGGCTTCGACGCGCGATGGGCCGACTTACCAGAGTAGACCTTCTCCTCGATCTTCTTCTCGCCCTCGCCGAGCAGGAAGAGCTCGAAGCTGGGCCAACAGTTAGCAAACGCGATTTTCGGCCAACGCAAGACAAGCGGTTTACGCGGTGTCCAGCAGATTGTAGTGCTTTGAGTTGCAGCCCGCCATGATGAGCAAGCGCAGGCGAAATACAAGAGTTGGGAGAACTCGGGCATTCATTGACAGGTTGAGAGCCGATGCGATCGGCTGGGCAAGGAAAAGAGCGTGTTGCAAATTGGCAGGGGCAGCGCTGTGTTCTTGCAGGGTGCGGTTGCCGTTTCTTGGATCGTTGAGGAGAGAAGAAACACGCAGCTTCACGCTCGATGCTAGCTGTTCTCAGACACGAGTGCGGCAGCCCAGCCAAGCCTTTTCTGCACTGCGCAGTGTAGCACCGGCAGTGAACAGGTCTGGTTGCTGTCGGGCGCTAACCCCCGTGCTGCAGCCGGCACTTGCATGGCCGGGCCCGGGCGGCATCGACTTGATGACATTGGGCTGCTAAGACAGGCTCCAAAGTCTTCCTCAACGACAGCTAAGCAATGTCATAACCTCCTTGGGCCCGGACCCGATCCTTGATATCTCGGCCCCTTACCGTCGCTCATTGAGGGCTCTGGGTGATGTAGGCATGAGCAGCTTTGGCCAAAGGTGCTCAAATGCAGCGCGGAAATGCATATATACGGAGCACACAGCCACTTACCGGTCTGGGGCGTTCATCTTTCTATATCTGTTGCAATAGCGAATACAATATCTGGATTTTCGGCGTCAGCAAACGTGGTCCGCTCATGAAGCCATAGCTGGCACTCACCGTAACGTCGCAATTAATTACTCAAACAAAGCGCAAGCCAGTAGCCAGGTGAGACTTAGTAAATCCAAAAATGGCAGTTTGGCCTGGCCTGGTGTCGAGAACAGAGACAGGACGTCGACAAGTAAAGCAAGGAATATTGAAGCGTGGGGCTAGACGGTGCATTGAGAGGATGTCGCCCCGACAATGACCTGAGCGTGGGCGGTTAATCCTCGGGTATAATTGCCGTCCTGCCACCGCCAACCAGTGAAGCGCGTCCACTCAGCACATTTATTTCTCGCTTGGCCGCCTTGGAAAGGTGACTCTCGAAGGGCATGTAATCGCACGATTCATGCCGCGACTTCCGCCATGGCTTCTTCGGCAAGCCGGACAGCAGTCCCCCAACCTCGCGGCGCTCCTGCCCGCGTGTCGAGACCTCCAATCTGCCCGACATGAACTGCGCTGGATCACTGAGCACGTCGCCCAGACCTCGCAGGCTTATCACAGCGAGCATGTCGCAGAATTATGCCGGAAACGAGGTCGAGGCATACCGTTACAGTACCTTCTGGGATCGCAACCATTCGGCCGCCTGGAGATCCAGTGCAAGCCCGGCGTCCTAATCCCAAGGCCGGAGACGGAGGCTTATGCATGCCACCTCGTAGAACTCATCAAGGCCGGGAGGCTCTTGAGTCGAAATCCTGGACGTGGCGACCATGGGCTAAACATCATCGACTTCTGCACTGGGACCGGATGCATCCCGCTGCTTTTGTTCTCTTCGCTTCAGCAATCAACCAGCCGATTAAATGTGGTCGGAGTTGACATTGCCGAGGAAGCCATCCAACTCGCCCAGCGGAATCTCGACCACAACACGAGTCTAGGCCATATTCACCACCGGAACATTAGTCAGAGTCTGCAGATCTGCAAAGGGGACGTCTTCGACGACGGCGACATTGAAGCACTCGCCGGAAGACCTTGGGACATACTCATCTCGAACCCTCCCTACGTCTCCCGGCAGGCTTGGGACTACGGGCTTGGGCAGTTGGGATATTCTGTTCGAAAGTACGAGCCTCGGCTAGCTCTTGTGCCCAGTGAGCGAATTTCCGTACCGACTGGGTGGAGGCATGCGGACGTCTTCTATTCGAGACTCTTGGACATTGCTGGGATACTACAGCCAAAGGCCGTGCTTCTGGAGCTCTCAGATGAAGCCCAGGCCCGGCGAATTCTAGGTTGCTATTTCCACCGTGCGGTCACAGAGGGATTGGCTGTTGAGCTATGGAGAGATTGGCCTGATCTGACTCCCGAGAATGGTGAAGCAGGCCAGCTCGACATCCTGACACCAACGGGCCAAAGTTGGGCAGTTCCTGTCAAGGGCAGTGGCCAAATTCGTTGTATACTCATACGTAGAGGAGGCGCGTGAAATAGTGAACATTGTCAATGTCCGCGAAGTCTCCTGCTGGGCTGTTCTGCGGCAAATTCTCGTCGAACAACAGAGCAGCGTACGTGCAGAAGTCATTACTTCTATGACCAACGGTATGCCTGGTCTGTGGAACCATGTTTGCAGTTCCCAACCAGAATCAGACTCCGAAAGCTTCAACATGAAACACGGAAAAGCATCTTTTCCATACAGCAAAAAGGGAAACGGTTTCAATAGCGCAGGGTCTTCGATGCATGCCAGGAGCCATGACTCTTACAACTGGTGGCGAAAAGTGAATAGTCCATGACAGCTACCCTACACCCACCGCCTAAGCCGGCGCACGTGACGCCAACTAATTTCGAGCTAGAAGACGGTGGACTCATCGCCAGAAGCTTCTCATGTCGTAGTATCATCAACCTCCACATAGCGTTGGAAGCCCCTGCACCTGCTGCAGTTGGATGCTTTTTCCCTCAAACAGCCGCATACTGAGCCTTCGAGCGCCAACCTGCGCTGCTCATGACATAGGGCGACGACATCCCAAGCCTCCCGCACCAACTCCGGTGTTTCCGCATTTCGCGACCAACTCCCCACAACCATGTCGAGACTCCTTCGGCAATCAAGCCAGCTCGCGCGGCTAGCACGACTGTCGCAACAGTCGAGTTTCCAGCGAAATTTGCGACTACCACTTGTATCCCGATCGGTTGCGGCAGCAGTTTGCTCGACGCCCTACGGGATCCGACCGAGATTCTACTCCTCGAAGCCGCCGCAGTCGGACCAAGACTCGACGAAAGACGCCAAAAGTGAGAAGCCAGAGAACCAAAAGGTTTTCGAGGGCAAGCCCACGGAAGATGGCAAGTCCGAAGCGCCGAAAACACCGATGCCTCCCCTGCCTGAGGGCTGGATCCGCCTGACCAAGGAGGAAATATCTCAGCTGGAAGCGTTCAAGAACGTCTTGCCAGAGGCCCAGAGAGAAACGTTGCGGGACATCCTGAAGGGGCTGGAACAGACTGGCGCTCCTGCGGAAGTTCGAGACTTGCTCCAGAAGATGCGCCAAGGCCCCGGCAACCTGTCCATCTTGGATAAGGGCAAGCTCATGCGATGTGTTTTTATCATGGCTGAGAGGTTAGCTGAATGGGAGTTTCAGCAGCAACAGAAGGGCAACCGTATGTTCGACCAAAACAAATTTGATCAGCACGACGAGAAGTCAGGCGAGGAACGCAAGACTGGAGAGGACAGCCAGGCTCATAAGAGACAAGACGAGACGAAGTCGCACCAGCAAGGGCCCGGGCAGCCAGGACCAAAGAAGAGAAATGGCTGGGCGGATGCTCTTCAGACCGGCCTTGTCCTCGCCATTACACTCTGGGCGGCCGAGTCGCTCAGCAAGCCTTTCTCTGAGAAAGAAATCACCTGGCAAGAGATGCGCAAGGCCTTCTTGGACAAGGGTATGGTCCAGAAGCTGGTGGTAATTAACGGTTCTCAAGTCAGAGTAGAACTACACCCTGATGCTGCGCAAGCGACATCTGAGTCTGGAGCCAACGGCCGGAGGACATATGTCTTCTCCATTGGTTCCGTTGAATCGTTCGAGAAGAAGCTGGAGGAGGCACAGGATCAGCTTGGCATTCCCCAATCTGAGAGGATACCAGTCAGTTATGAGGCCGGCGGAAGCACCGTGGGCAACCTCCTCCTGGCCTTCGGACCAACTCTCCTGTTCATCGGTTTGATTCTGTGGACTCAGCGGTCGATGGGCGGACGTGCCGGAGGTGGAGGCATGTTCAACTTCGGCAAGAGCAAGGCCAAGAAGTTCAACGCCGAGAGCGCAGTCAAAGTCAAGTTTTCTGATGTCGCAGGTCTGGAGGAAGCGAAAACGGAGATCATGGAATTTGTCAGCTTCCTGAAGCAGCCCGAGAAGTTCGAGAAGCTTGGTGCCAAGATTCCCCGCGGCGCTATCCTCGCTGGGCCACCGGGAACAGGCAAGACTCTCCTCGCCAAGGCAACCGCTGGAGAGTCGGGCGTGCCGTTCTACAGTGTCAGTGGCTCCGAGTTTGTGGAGATGTTTGTCGGTGTCGGACCATCTCGAGTCCGTGATTTGTTTGCCGAGGGCCGCAAGAATGCGCCCTGCATCATCTTCATCGACGAAATCGACGCCATCGGCAGGGCCAGACAGGACAGTGGCCGTGGCTTTGGCGGCAACGACGAGCGAGAGGCGACGCTGAACCAGATCCTCACGGAAATGGACGGCTTCAACACCCGGGAGCAGGTTGTCGTCTTGGCTGGCACCAATCGCGCTGATATCCTGGACAAGGCCCTGATGCGACCGGGTCGTTTTGACAGGCACATCTACATTGACCGCCCGACGATGAGTGGACGGCAAGAAATCTTCAAGGTGTATCTGAAGAAGATTGTTACCAAGGAGGACCTGGACCACCTTGTGGGTCGACTTGCTACGCTGACTCCCGGCTTTTCTGGCGCCGACATCTCTAACGTCGTGAATGAGGCTGCCCTCATTGGTATGTAATCCTAATCATCCATCTTTCCCTAAGAAGAGACATTAAGAAGAATATCAGCTGCCAGGGAAAACGCCGAGGATGTCAAAATGGAGCATTTCGAGCGGGCTATTGAGCGCGTCATCGGTGGCCTGGAGCGCAAGTCGTTGGTGCTAAAGCCAGAGGAGAAGAAAACGGTGGCGTACCACGAGGCCGGCCACGCCATATGCGGCTGGTTCTTGCGACATGCGGACCCGTTGCTGAAGGTCTCCATCATCCCTCGCGGACAAGGTGCCCTGGGCTACGCCCAGTACCTGCCGCAGGACGCGTACCTGATGAACACGAACCAGCTGATGGATCGTATGGCTATGACGATGGGTGGACGTGTGTCTGAGGAGCTCCACTTCCCCACGGTCACGACGGGTGCCAGCGATGACTTCAAGAAGGTGTCGCAGATGGCGCGCAACATGGTGACTCAGTGGGGCATGTCGGAGAAGGTTGGACCTGTTCACTTTGAACAAGACCCGAATCGATTGCAGAAGCCTTTCGCGGAAGCGACGGCTCAGCAGATCGACCAGGAGGTTCACCGAATAGTCGAGGAGGCGTACGCGCGATGCAAGGAGCTTTTGGTGGAGAAGAAGAAGGAGGTGGGCCTGGTCGCGGAGGAGTTGCTTAAGAAGGAGGCCTTGGTTCGTGACGACATGGTGCGGATCCTGGGCCAGCGACCGTTTGACGACAACGAGGACTTCGAGAAGTATTTCGGAGGCGGCAAGGAGGAGAGCGCTCCACCACCTTTCCCATCCGACACGACCCCACCGAATGACGCTCCGTCCCCAGCACCGGCATTCAGGCAACTGTCTGGTGAGAAGACGGATGGACTGAGGTGAGAGATGGCGTGGGTGGCGACAGAGTACACAGCAGCGGGCAGTTGGCGATCTGACTGCCTCGAGGTCGAAGGCGCCGAGCGTTTGGGTTGGCCCCCAAGGCCCGGGACGCAGCTCAAGGTTGCGTTGGTCGGCAGCGCAACGGCAACACATGCATGAACACATGCGTATGCTCTCAACTCTACCAGATAACAGGGCATTGTCCCCGTATATTCAGCATCACGTTTCCCCAGGAGGAGGGCTTGCGAGGGGGAATTTATCCTGTAACATGTACTATAGGGCTAGAACTGTAGATTTGTTTATACAGGCGGCACATCGAAGGAGGACGAAAGGTAGCGTATGGTATTTTTTTTCAGTGTCAAAGATGACGCCTCTGTTTGGATGAGGTTCATGAATCCTTGACTGTCGTTGTCTGCCTGCATGCAGCAGAAACCTGCAGCGATGAGGTCTCAGGATGCCACGTGAGACCTTCGTGCCAAAGACGCTTCAGGTTGAAGCGCCAGAAACGGCCGAAGCAGAATGTGATTCTTGATACCTTCCGCCGAGGGTGTTTGGTCGTTCAATCAGATATGTGCTGCCGTTGCCGATGGCAGGAAGATGTATACGACCATATGATTGGCTGAGAAAGTTCCTGGTAGGTCGACGGCGGGGGTGGAGCTTTAATGGTTGACCAGAAGGTAATGAAGAAAAGCTGTGTCTGGTTAGCAACGTATAGAATGTTGACAATCTACGTCCAGCCCGTACTCGTTGGGCATGAGGCATGGACTTTTTCTCGGCAGCCTGAAAACGCCTTGGGGTTAGAAAACGTCCTGGACGGATAGAGCGATGGTTCAACCGGCTGATGTCATGGCACTGGACGCGCTGCGATGGTGTGCAATTTGGCTCCACATTGGCGCGCTGAAGCTTGTAAGTTACCTAGGTAGGCCTAGATGATGTCCTCGAAGGTCGTCGGCAGGTACCTCGCAACGGGGCCGGCGGTGCTGAGGTACCCATTTGGTTCGGCTGAAACTGAGATGGCAAGATGGTGCATGAGTAGCGTCGCCGCCTGGAGGATTGGAACCAACGTGCCGATGGCAACTTCAACTCGCGGCAGTTGAGAAGCTGCTTCTTGCCATGTTGCCACTCGCATCTCGTCTGTGTCTTTGCCACGCTGCTGAGAGAGCGCCGCATGACGGACGAACCCGCCGATACTGATTTCGTTTGTTTGCTTGTTCGACACGACTCCTGCATGGGCAGTCCTGTCCAGCCGCAGAAGTTTGTCTGAATAGATCGGGAAACCATGGGCGGTACCGGCAATCGAGGCGTGGCCAGGGCCCGAGAGCCTCGCGCGCCTGCGGACAAGCAACGGACTCCGTGGTGGAAGGTTCGGCTCTTCCGCGGCATGGTCAATGATGTCCGCCGGCGGGCTCCCTACTACGCGAGCGACTGGCTGGACGCGTGCGACTATCGAGTCGTGCCGGCCACGGTGTACATGTACTTTGCAAAGTGAGTTCGCCGCCATTCTGACATCTTTTTCGAAGCGAGGGGTTGATCATGTGTGCAGCATTCTTCCCGCGCTGGCCTTCTCTCTCGACATGTTCCAGAAGACGGGGTCCAACTACGGTGTCAACGAGGTCTTGCTGGCGTCTGTCCTTGGCTCCGGCGTGTTTTCGCTCTTTGCCGCGCAACCGCTCGTCATCGTGGGCGTAACTGGTACGTTTCCCGTCGCTTCAAAGGCTGCCGTGGCAGGTTACTGACGGCATTCGAAAGGCCCAATCACCGTTTTCAACTAGTTTGTCCAGCCCAGCCTCAGTGACACTTTGTCGCAGACCCTACTGACCAGCCTCCTTAGCACCGTGTACGACATCATGAATGGAACCGGGGTCCACTACATTGGCTTCATGGCCTGGATTGGCATGTACGTGGCGGAGTATTCCCCCCTTTAGCCTCGAAGCTGTACTTATCCGCGCACTGCAGATGGTCCCTCATCCTGCACTGGATACTCGCCGTCACAAACTCGTGCAACTGGCTGCGCTGGGTGACGCGCTTCCCCTGCGACATCTTTGGCTTCTACGTCGCCTTCATCTACCTGCAAAAGGGCATCCAGGTGCTCTCGCGCCTTGGCAGCGAGACCGCCTTCTACCTGTCCATTGTGGCCGCCCTGCTCGTCTTCATGGTCGCTTACATGTGCGGCCAGCTGGGCGCGAGCAGCCTCTTCCGGCATCCAGTGCGCGTGTTCCTCAAGGATTACGGCACGCCGTTGACGCTCGTCTTCTTTACGGGCTTCGTTCACTTTGGGCGCATGCAGGACGTGCCGTTGGAGAGGCTACCGACGGCCGCCGCATTCGCACCGACGAGTGGGAGAAGTTGGCTGGTTAGCTTCTGGGAGCTGAGTGCCGGTGACATCTTTACAGCGCTGCCGTTTGCTGTGCTGCTCACTATTCTCTTTTGGTTCGACCATAATGGTAATATATAGCCCACCTCCCATCCTGTTACGACACAATCCAGACTGACAAGTATAGTATCATCTTTAATTGCCCAAGGAAGCGAGTTCCCGCTACGCAAGCCGCCCGGATTCCACTGGGACTTGTTCCTCCTCGGGATCACCACCGGCGTGGCTGGCATCCTTGGCTTGCCCTTTCCCAACGGCCTCATCCCGCAGGCCCCCTTTCACACCGAGTCCCTCTGCGTCACCAAAGCCGTAAAGGAGCTCGACGAAAAAGGCGAGGATAGAGGCGCGTACACGTTCGAGGCAACTCATGTCGTCGAGCAGCGCGTATCGAACTTGGCACAGGGCCTCCTGACGCTCGGCACCATGACAGGCCCCCTCCTCGTTGTCCTGCACCTCATCCCTCAGGCTGTCCTTGCAGGTCTTTTCTTCGTCATGGGCGTACAGGCACTCGAAGCAAATGGGATCACTGCCAAACTCGTCTTCCTCTGCCGCGACAGGAGCCTTACGCCGGCGAGCCACCCCCTCCTGGCCGTCAAACGCCGCTCCGCCGTGTGGCTCTTCGTGGCCGTTGAGCTCTTCGGTTTCGGCGCCACGTTTGCCATCACGCAGACTGTCGCCGCCGTGGGCTTCCCCGTCTTCATTCTTGCGCTGATTCCCATCCGAGCGCTACTGCTGCCGCACATTTTTCGTCCAGAGGAACTCGCACTGCTTGATGGCCCAACCGCGTCCGCCTTTACCATGGAGGGCATTGGCGGCGCCTGGGGCGGCCGTGAAGAGAACGGCAACGGTGGCGAGACGGCCGCGTCGAGCCGCCTGCCGTCACTGGAGCGACGGGAGTCCCTGCGCCGGAGGGAGCATAGGGATAGCGTCTTCGTTGGCGCGGGTAGCCCGCGAAAGAGCCAGGAGGACTTGGCGGAGCTGGGACAGGTGCAGAGCGGGCAAAGTACGGCGACGAGGCGGAGGAGCTTGGACGGGAGATCGGGCAAGGTCCGCAGGAGGAGCTCGTCCCACCGGGGACCGACTTCACCATCACCTTGAGACCATCAAAGCTTTGTGCGCTTCGAGGTTCAATTCATTGAATGAAGGAGGGTCTTTTGTTGAACATAGACTAATTTGCAGTTGAAATACTAGAGCGAGGGGCAGGCTGGCCCTGGCATCCAGCGAAAGAGATACGGCACATGAGGATCTAACTGATTGATAGAAACGAAACACATGTCATCCAGTATTTAACGTCTGAGGCTAAGGCAATATGATATCCCGCCCCTGGTGCATGAACCACGCAAGACCCAAGCACTTGTGCTCCCAACCATCTGAAACGCCAAGCTAACATGTCATGCCCATCTATTCGTCGTCATCGCTGTCCACGATAAACCCGCCCCTGACCCTCGGCCGTCTTGTCACCACAATAGGGGCATCTTCACCCCCCTCCTCTTCATCGTTCGCCACCGCTCTCTTAGCCGATGGGGGCTCCATTTCCACATCCACATCCTGTCCAGACGATTCGTCGTCATCGGAATCAGCACTCACCCTCCTCCTCTTCCGACCCTCGCCCTCACTGAGATCTACGGGTGTGTCGTCTGTCTCACTCGCCTCGGCGCCCTCCTGGCTACTCAAAGCCTTTTGCGCAAATCCGAGGTCATCGTCATCGTCGTCTTCATCATCGTCATCACTAATACCGAGCATTGCCTCCGGTTTGCGCTTCTTTGGCAGCGCGAAAGAATCCCCAGCTCGTGTAGCAGACTCGGCAACCGCCTTGGCGCGTTCGGCGATGGCTCGCTCGCGGGCGAAAAACGCTTCGTCTTCCTCAGAGTCGAACTCGTCGTCACCATCGCGCACATAGAGCGCCGATTTGATCTTGCGCAGCTTTTCGAGCTCGCGCTCTCGGCGCTTGCGGGCCTTCTCGTCGAGGACGTCATCGTCTGGTTCTTCACTACTGCGCTTGCGTCGTACCCTCTTCGTCTTTGGCTTCTTCGGGGCATCAGCTGCTTTCCGGACGGTCGGTCCACCGGCAGGGAACAAGAAGTCATCGTCGAGTTCCCCGTCCTCATCGTCATCAAACGACGCTTTTTTCCGAGACATCGTCTTGCGCTTTAGCTGGTGCTCTGCCAAGACGCCATCATCAAACGTCGGCGGGCTAAATTCAGCTTGATTGATGAAATGTAGGGAGTCGCTGATATGATCGGCAGAAATGTCCTCAGGAACAATCCATGAAGACTCGGGGGTTTCTTCAGAAGCCGGCCCGAGGAGCTTGAACCCGCAAAGGGTCATTAAGAGGCGCAGGTATGAGTTCTTGAACACGGCAGTGCCCCGGCTGGGGCTGTCAGATCGGATGACTGCCATTGTCAGTATGGGGAGCAGGTGCTTCATGACTGGTAGACTCACTAAACATGGGAGGCTTCTTCGGCTCTTTTTCTCCAGCTGGTGGTTCCTCTTCGAAAGGATCCTCGACGGACGGCATTGACTCCTCCGCCGCTGCCCATGACCGACGTTCGCTTCCGACCTCAGTCAAAACGCCCTTCACCCAGTTGATGTGGTCCGCCTCATTCTTGTCCAATAATGCGCCAACGACAATGGCTACTTGCTGATCACGCTCCTCAGTGTTCTTGAACTCGAGCTCAGCCCCGGGCTTTGGCTGGCTCTTGCTAATCGTCTGTCTCTCGTAACCATACTCCAAGAAAAATGCAGTGCTTGGGAGTTTGCTGAAGAGCATTTCAACGATCAGCTCCGGCCGTTCCTCGATCTTCTTGAAACACTTGCGCAAGATCTGCTTGACGAGCTCCTCCCAATCCTTGGACATGCTGGATGACTTGTCCAGAGGTTCAGGCCCTTTGATCATGTTATACAGCAGATGGATGATGTCTACACGGAATAACATGACGCTCATGTCTTGCTTAAAAGCGCACCGATAAAAATACCGATGAGCTCGCTTCAGCTGCGCATCGCTGAGCTCTCGGTAATATTTGGTAAACGTTGCAAACGTGTCAACGACGCCTTGTGGTGTAAACTTGGAACAGAATCTGTGGAAGTTGAACTTTCTTTCTTTCGAATTTCGCTCTGCATTCACTTCGTCATTCTCAGAGTTGTCAGGCTCCTCATCCGGGTCCTCATTCTCGGCAGCCTGCTGCGAAGCCTTCTTCTTTCGTCGAATTCGCTTCCGCGACCGCACTTGCATGTCCACGTTTTGCTTGGCGTAGGCTTCCAAGATGCGCAAGAAGTGGTGCACCAACTCCGTGGCGGCATCCAGGTAGTCGAAACCCTGATCTTTATAGGTTTTGATGATGTTCACAATGGCATCGTGCGTTGATTCCTCGTAGAACAGGCGACTCAACACGTTGTCAGCAATCTCCTCGTCGTCTTCGTTCCCGCACTCAGCCATCTCCTGCACAGTGAGCAAGATCTGGGTGAAACAACGCATGACGGCGGATAACTCATGCCAGTCCTTGTTTTCGTAGGACTCGTGGAGTGCCCGATTGAGCGTGATGAACATTTCCTGGTTCAATACGCCAGCGACGAGGTTGAAGCAAGTGGCCTCGGCACCGCTCTGTTGACTGGTATTCTTCTTGGTCTTGCGCCTCATGCGCTCGGCTTCTAGGAACCACGCCACAAGGTAAAAAAACTGCCGTCTGTGGTACTGCATCACGTGCGGTGCCTCGCGGTCGATGGTTTTGCGAACATTTTGGAACAGGGGGTTGAAGCCGGAATCGAGGAACTCCTCGACGAATGACCGAAGCTGATCTCTTGCTCGCGCGTTGAGCTTCGCTGGTGGGCCTAGGTCTCGCTGGTCCTTGTCCTCCTTCTTGGCTCGGCGGGGTGGCTTGAAACTTTTGTTATCCATTTTCTGGTTTCGAATCGTGGCGTCGGCAAGGGCATCCTGTCCTGATAGGGACGACATTTTCCCTCCCTCACGCTTCACCCATATCATGGTTCCAAATCGATTGTGTCTGGTAGGGCCCTTGCGATTGTGTGCTTTGAGCATAGCAGACTCCCTGTTCATCAAGGCAGAGAGCTCACCCGCTGTCGCTGTGTTCACTTGCTGATCGTTCATGAAGAGCTTTCCAACATCGACTTGCTTCACGAGGTGGAAGATAATTTCCATGACTGCAGTGTCTTCGGTTCTGAACTCGTCGCCCATATTGGAGGCGAGCGTGAGTAGGAGCATGAATATGTCCTGATATGCAAAGGCATCGATCGTTGTGGATCTCGATATTTGGGATTCGTCACCCTCGTACGTGACGTTGGGTGAAGGAGCGATCATGGCCATGTTGCGAAGGAAGTAGAGGACGAGTTTGATGATGCCTTGGTCGCGAGGTGTTCTGTCACCGATAGGCACAGCCATGGACGGAAGCGCAGATCGAACAGCCGTATGCAATATGCGGGCGCCATCGAAGTTGATGATAGCTCTCTTATACTGCACTTGAGCAAGCTCGAGGACGGGCATGTGTCGATGATGATTAACTGTCGTTTGCTCCTTGTCTCGCTCCATGGGCCAAGTGAGAGGAACCATGAGTTCAAAGCAAGAAAGTGCAATCCGCGCCCTGAACTTATTGTCCATTGCGTTCTCCGGCCATTGCGCCAGGATCGGGAGCAGATCGCCTTCGATGAGGTTTGCGTCGTGGATGCATCGAGCGACATCCATGCGGTTCGTTTTCTCATCGTAGAATCGGATCCAGCGCTTGATGTCCCGGAGAACTTCGAGCGCATCGTCTCCGAGCTGATACCGGCCATCGTCGTCCGCGCTGACGCCACCGAGCTTCACGACCCATCAGCATTTTACAAAACAAAGGTCTTGGACAGAAGCTTACCGCGGAGACGAGACTGTTGACGTGTGCTCGAACTTCGGGATGGACAGTGTCCGCCGTGCCGTCCAGCAGCTCCATGCTGGTCACTTGTCGGCCTCACGCCTCGATGCTGGATGATTATGGTCGCAGAAGCGCATCGACGGCATTGATGCAGCTAGCTCTTCCACTGGGCCACCCACTACGACATTTACGCGTCTCGACGCGTCTGCGACGAGCCGTGTAAAGTGACGCGACCTGATAAATGGATAATCCCCGGCAATTGATAACGGGCCGGTGCGGCTGCACCCCCACAAAAGCCGAGGTTACCCGAACGGGCATGTCATTCCTCCCAGCGGGCATCGCAGACTCTCCCAACTTCCTCCATCACCACAAAAATGGCGAGCTCAATTCTTCGAATGCGGACTCTGGGAGCTGCGCGCCAAGTGCGCAGCTTCAGCTCTTCCCCGCGTCAGTATGCTGCGGATGTTAAGAGCCTCGGCGTCATCGGCGCTGGTCAGATGGTCGGTCCGCTGGCGTGCCCACCAAACATGTGACAGGGACTTGACGAGACTGACGTTTTGGACAGGGCCTTGGAATTGCTCTTGTTGCGGCCCAGAAGGCGCAGGTCCCTGTGACGCTCATTGATGCGTCTGAAAAGGCGCTGGGCAAGGGCCTCGCATTTGCCGGTAAGGCACAATTGCTCTCGGGGCACCGCCAGAACTGACGCTCTCCCAGAGAAGCTGCTTGCCAAAGATGTGTCCAAATCCAGAATCACTCAGGAACAAGCCGACAAAGCTCGATCACTGCTGACCGGCAGCACGAAGATTGAGGATCTGTCGTCTGTTGACTTTGTCATCGAGGCGGTGCCTGAGATTCCGAAGCTCAAGTTCGAGATCTTTGGCAACCTAGCCAAGATTTGCCCCCAGCACGCGATCCTAGCCACCAACACATCCTCTATCTCCATCACCCGTATCGCCGCGGCCACCACTTCTGACCCGACTGACACCTCTGCCTCATCACGAGTCGTTTCGACCCACTTCATGAACCCGGTCCCCGTCCAGAAAGGTGTTGAGATCATCAGCGGTCTTCAGACTAGCAAGGAGACCCTCGAAACAGCCGTCGAGTTTTGCAAGAAGCTGGGCAAGATCACTTCAGTGTCTGCGGACTCACCCGGATTCCTAGCCAATCGCATTTTGATGCCCTACATCAACGAAGCCGTCATTTGCCTTGAGACGGGAGTCGGCGATCGCGATTCGATCGACGCCATCATGAAGAACGGCACTAATGTGCCAATGGGACCCCTGCAGCTTGCAGACTTCATTGGCCTCGACACTTGCCTGTCGATCATGAAAGTTTTGCACGAAGAGACTGGCGACTCCAAATACCGGCCCAGCGTCTTGCTCGGCAAGATGGTCGACGCCGGCTGGCTTGGAAAGAAGAGCGGAAAGGGTTTCTATGACTACTAATGGATACCAATGCCTACGAAGGTTGTAATTTAAGATAAAGAAAAGAATACACATTCAGTCGCATTAATTGTCTAGTCTGCCCAGAACGTGGGGCCTCAGCACACGAACCCTCCCCCCAAGTCAGCTACTAAGCCATCAGCAGGAATTCTGCAGCAAGTTACAACTTGGAAGTCTTCACGTGGGCCCTTCACCGGGCCGCGGGTTTTTGGCTCCGGAAGGCGGGGAGCCGGCATCAGAAGTGCCGCCACAAACACTAATGGTGTCCAAGCTCTTTCTAGGAATCGACGCGATTTCGATGAGCCGATGTTTCGGAGATCATCGTACATCGCACAATATTCTATGCCCGTAGAGTCGCGTATTAGGAAGTGGGCATCTAAACAACACTATGTGGCATCTGTTGAAGTCGAGTATTGCCACTGACAGCATTCTGAACCGATAATCAAGGCCATCCGCCGAGTTTGCAACCGTTGACGAAGTTTCAGCAAAGTCCATGCCATTTTGCCATGCTCGAATACAACCGGACGGCCCGTTGCGCTGTTTGACAGCTCGTAATATTGGCATAACCTGCTTGCTGAGGTACACGATCTGATTACCTGGAGCCCGGCTTTCTATCGCGGCCGTGGTCGCGTCTGCATAAGTAGCGTAGGAATAGAGTAAGTTTCAAATCGACTGAGCGATGACACGTCACGGCGAGAGCTCAAGCGAGATGTGGATGGTGAAGAACAGTCGACTCGTCAACTGAACGGATCGGTCGATGATTTCTTCGAATAAGTCACTTCCCATCGCGCTCGCCCGGCACCATCGCTTCCGCCCGATCGGACAGTTTTAGGGGAGCTCAGATAAGAAATTCGCGAGTCAAGCCTGGACAGGGTAGCGCCAAAGGAGTTACCAGGCCACGCGCTACTATTATCAGTTCCGTGCTATCCTATGTGCCGCACGAAAAGGAGCATTATACTAGGAGCCGCCGTTCGTCTTTGTGGACGAAGCACTTGCACCTATTCTCTTGAGAATAGCTGAAGGCTAGGGAGGCTCTGAAAGCCATAAGGTGTCCGAGACCAACCAACATGCTGGGACTATGTGCATAAACAAGCGGAGGGTACGTCGGTAACGTCGGACGAAATGCCGAGAAGGTGGAGGCGGCAGAGATCCAGATATATAGCGGTGATCATGACTGCCGGTTGCCCGGCTTATAAGTCAGGGCATCCATTGCGGCATAAGCCAACAGGCCTTGTCTATCCAATCTATGGTGTGCAGCGAGCAACGAGTAAGGAGCAGACACCCAACGGGAAGCGGACGTGAGGAGCGTGTGGTCCGAAGATGATTGTTGTGGCCGCAATTTAGTCTCTGCTGCACCTGGCTGGTCAAGGGACAACTTGCCCAAAGAGCTGGCCATGCATGGGCATGAACCAGAATGACAGCCCGACGGCCGACCTTCGCAAGCTGCATCCTATCGGTAAGTTGTGCCGGTCGCCGCGATAGTTTCGAGCCTTAGCCACCTACTCTTCTGATCCTAGTCGCAAGCTGGCGAGCATGCTTGTGCAGAGGAGAACCGCCCGAGGAGAACCACCCACTACAACCCTACCGGCGTCGCTCTGCAAGCACGTTTACCACTAGGCCCGCAACGGCTGCAGCCGAAGCATCATGTTCAATACATGGTTCCTCTCCCCCGGTGACTGATGCCGTATACGATGTTGAGCCTCTGGCCATGGTTGGAAGAGCAGAGACGTTGGCATTGCTCCCCACGCATCAAGCCCTTTTACTTCAACGCTGGCCTTGGGAGGACTAAGTGGTGAGCTGGAGGACGGGACTTCTTCACCCTCGGTTCCCCCTCCTGTCCCTTTCTAAGGAACCGTCAGTTGCATCAGCTGCTTGTTTCAGCAGGTCAGCCAATCGCCCTGTAACTATAATAAGGTACACAACGGTAGGTAGACTCCGGGTCCGAAGTCCACTAACACCGGCCAGCAGGCCGCATCATCTCGGTCGCGGGCCGTTGACGGCGACACGCACTAGCCTGGGTGCCCAACGGCGCCCGTCGACGACCCATGGCCCTTGAGGCAGCTCTTCCATCCGTTCGAACAAGGGACGCGCGCTGACTAGCGGCAGACGTCGGCTCAAAAGCATATATTATGGCATGACGCGTAGGCTCCAATGCACTCCTGAAATCTGCCAGCGTGGCTCTCGCTGTGCAGAGGTATGCTCGTAATCGCACTCGTGCGTGTATGTACGCAGGTGAGCCAACGACAAAGGTAGCCTAGCCTCGATGCGAGTCGACATCATCAGATCGAAATATGATGGATGATTGTCACTTTGGACGAGAAAACTGTCTCAGCCCTCCATAAGCCACCTGCCAGGTACTGCTTATGCCGTCAGCATCGTTCCGCGAAGCGTGCATTCGTACATCCGCGATGAACCCATCGTGGGGACTCGAGACTATCCTACCGACGTGCCTCCAACAGCTCAACAAAGACCCCAAACACGAGCCACATCCTGGCAGTCACTCACAGATGAGGCTGCATGGCATCCTGGCAGGCGCTGAGGCTTTCCCGCTTCCGACCTGACGGCTACCTACTGATGAGGAGCTGCCGACCTCGAACCCCTGGCCAAACTTCCTTTGGTAAATCAGCAAGTGATCAGGCACTTCGCAAGTTTACCCTCGGCTCGAGAGGCGCCATCCCACTGACAAGCACCTGGGGCCAAACTAACATGGCGGTGGAACTGCTCCCGTGGCGGCCACCTACTTGTATGGACTTCGGTGCAAGCCGCGCGCTTCCTGATTCTAATAGTTACAGCGCAACTGCTGACCCGGCCCACTACCGGGAGAGACGATGTCCAACGTGGATGGTACTGTACTCGGTAGAATCAAGCTTCTCAGCCCCACGCCCACGCTATTCTACCGGCACCATGTCTCGCCCCTCTCGCTACACTACCCGCCCTCTGCCCTGAGCAGCTGGGGTTCGGCCTACTCGCAGAGCCAATCCGCGACCACGGTAGGATGCGGACTGCTAGTCGCCGTAGCTTAATCTGCCGACCTGGCCCACTGCTGCTGATGAGGCGCCGTTGAAACGAGTGGCGTCCACTTGCCCATGTCGGTCGCAAAGACGTGGCAGCGGGAAGAACCTTTGAGACGGTCTCCTGCAAAACATCCACACCCAACTCCCGTACCTTGCTTTCCCGGTCTGGAGAAATGAAGGACTGCACGGCGCCTGGCATTGTTCTCCACCGGACCCAGCCTGCCCGATTTCGCGAGACTCGGGAGTGCCGCCTGCTCAGCATCTGCGGGGCTGGTTTCGCCGTCTTGTCCTTTGTCGGGTCCGCGTGTTCTTGGACAGACTTGCGACTGGCGACTGATTTGTCGAGTCGCGTTGTCCCCGGCCTGCGCTGAAACTGTCTTCCTCGCTGCCCCTGGCACAGCCAACAAACTTTCCAAATTGGACTGGAGCGCACGAGTATGCCTGCAAGCTGCTTGGCGGTACGCAGTAGGTGGCTTGCGTCTTGCGAGGCCACGACGACTTACGAAGCCATGTCCTCGGCCGTCAAGCGAGGCGCGGTTGACCCCACCCAAGGTAGCCTAGCATCGATGGGTTGCAGTGTCGCACACTACATCTTGTGCCTTGACTTCAGCCACGGTTCCCCAATCCCAGCCCAAACAGGATGCTGCGTTGCAAGGTATTCGCTCAGCCGTCAGTCCATGGCTTTTACGGTACCACGGCGACAGTCTTGGGTTCCGCACCAATGACGGCGCCGAGCGGGAGAAGGGCCCCGGGCCACAGTCTATGTGACTTCTGAGCACTTCAGGAGGCGACCACCAGCAGGATCTTGCTCAGATCATCTCGACGGTACAGTTCCAGACTGTACGGGTAGAGTTCGCTCCCGTGGCGTCGGGCCAACGAAATCCACTTCCGGTCAAGCAACACCTGTCGTCTTTGCAAGACATTGCAAAGCCATAGGGGAGTCTCTACAAGTATGCAGACCACTCCGTCCGGGGGCACTCAATTCATTCACAAGCCGAGAGGAGTACGACATGCACCTCCAGGCCGATTGAACCGCGTGCATGCAGCACATGAATAGGGGCGCAATGGGCAGTCGCACGCTGGTGGTTCTCGCAAGGAACGCCACTAGAAGCGTCCATGCTACGAGATGTGCTTATCGTACTTGGCCTTCACTGCTCGGCATTGTACCGAGAAAGAGGGTGCTGCTCTACGTGGCTTGCATTGCAGCAGTCCGATTGCACCGCACTGCCTGCCTCCTCTTTGTTCATCACAGATTAGGCTTCCCCTGGCATTCTTCCCTTCCCTCGTTCTGGTCTCTCGCCCTCCCACATTCTAGAGTTCTGAACCCTGTAATCATGAGACGTCCTTGATCTCCGAGGCTGGTGCTGCATCGGTCGACGTTCCCTGGCGCCAAATTACTCGCATCCACCTGCGAGTCTCCCCCACTTGAAGCTAGCGGGCCTTGAATGTTTCTCGGTTGCACCCCTGCACGGAGCGTGCCCATGTTGGTGCTTACCCTGGTCCGTTCCTCACACCCCTCATTGTCAGGATATACATCCAAGCTCACCCCCCTCCGCAACGACCTTGCATGTCCCATTGGCTCCTCACATACAAGGGCCTTCAGAAACGGTCATGCGTTCAATCGTGCAGTTCGACACTACTCATGACCAGAAGCCCAATAAGCGGCTCACATTGTCCTAGCCAAGATGCTGTTTGGTTGCGAAGTTGAGGCCTTACCTGGGCGACTGTCTCTGCCAGCCCGCTTGGCTTCATGAGGTGGAATGTCACGCCTCCCGGCGAAACGGTCCCTCGGACACGCTTGACCTCAGTGCAGCAATAAGTTTGAGCGACTGTGGCGCCCGATGCGGCCTGCCATTACGAGTGTTCCTCTGGACGTGCGGCGGATCATTGCATCCATCAGCCCGACGTGCACACACTCTGCTTGAAAACAGTTTGAAGCTCGACCAGCGACTTGCTCTCGAGGGTCTATCGTCCTCCAGTGTTCAGAATCAGCTGTGACTTCTGGGGCAACCAATCATGGTTGAGTGAAACCGAAGCCGCTGGTATAAACTATGTAGCCATCCAGCAGTCGCCCAAAGACAGCTGCGTCTGTTCCTCATGCTACCGCTTCAATAGTGCGAGCGTCACTCGAGAGCCACCTCCAAAATCCCAGTGGCCTCGCAGGCGATCCTGCCAGAGGCTTCGCGGCTTACAGCCGCGCAAGGCCCGTCACGGGTACGCGTAGGGTGCGGCTTTTCACAAATCTAGAAGCCTTAAAGCGTGCATCGATCATCCACCGCCCTCCTTCATCAGGCACGAAGTACCACATACCCCCACAAGCCTCGATATCCGCTGCCGCTTGCAGGGGTGGCTCCGTTCTTGCTGGCGGGTCCTGACTCAACTGCTTTACTCGTACTCATACGTCGCCTTCAGAGGTGTTAGATCTTATTCCATTTCCTACACGCTCCGGCCTCCGGAGCTGGGATGCCTGTGGGAACTCGCACTCACGACAAGCGCTTGTCGTACGCAGATTCCTATTCCATACTGAAGTTTCCATTTCTGGAGAGCCCAAGTTTCCCTCCCGGGGTGGCCTCGAGGTCTCCGTGCCCCCACAGGAAGCAGGCCGCTCCCATCCTCCAAGACTTGATTGCCATATTACATCCCCGATCCCACCTCGTCAACCGCAAGGCTAGCCCAAATACTACCCTCTCCCAACTGTCTCTGCAGCGCAAACCTGAACCTCTACTGGCACCAGCTCGCCGCAAATATTTATGTTGAATGGCCGATTGCCGACGACGAGCAAGCCGAACTTGTTAGGCATTCTGCATACAATCGGTCCATGTTGAAAACATCGAGCCGCGTCCACGTCAAGCATCGGCCTCTTCGTTACCATCCGGCCTTGTGCTACAGGTTTTGTGAGCGTCAATTTTGTTAGGAACAAGTGGACTAAAGCACTCTCATCAACAACTCGTCAACTTCTTCGAGCGGTTCAGCGTTGAGAGTACGCGGTACTGCCGTCGGTAGTCGACTCCGACATCTACTTCCACGCCGCCGGCCGGAGCTTCGCAATACCGGGCCACAATCTCAACTTCTGGTCGGATATCTGACTACATTGCCATTTTCAATGCTGTCTTGAAGGACCGATCGTTCCTTGAATCCAGCTTCTCACAAGTAGCCACCCAGCATTGGGTGGCCAGAACTGGCAGCTTTCACCGCGCGCAAGCATCATCATCGTCGGCAGTAGTCAACACATATCAGAAGGACTTCCTCAATGCTCATCACTAGACTTTGCGACACTGAGCGCAGCCCTTGGCCATTCAGCAAGTACAGTGCGTCCAATCGTGGGCCGGAAAATCCACGCATGTCGGACAGGTACGATCTTCCACTTCCTGTTCAGCCAGACTGGCAGGGGCAGTACTCATATCTCCCGCAACACGACAGCGACGTCTTCTCGAGACCTTTTGGGGATGCTCAACATGCAACAGAAGATTCTCGACGGCCTCAGCTGTCTGCGGAGAAGGGTCACGCCGGTCTGGACTCGAGAGTGAAGAAGGAGCAGGACTCCCCCGCCGGCTTGCGCTGTACTGGCAAACTTGGCCCCAATGATGCCAAGGGACGATCCTCAGGCGATGGACAGCCAATATTTCCCAAGAAGACAGACGTATTCGGCGCCGCAAATCCATCGTCCACTACCGAACCCTTTCCGCGATCCTCGGGACCGAACCACTCTCGTACTGTACTATCCATCGATGGTGCTTCAGATGCAGCATCAGGCCGATATGAACGAGATGCGAAAGACTTTGGGGCGGAAGAAGAAGGAGATTTGGAAGGTGATGACGACGAGGCAATTGTAGGAGATGAAGATTCAATTGGGCGACCGCAGACGATGGCAGAGCGTTTGGCCGCCCGTCGAAAGATGAAGAGGTTTAGGTATTGCTATCCTGTGGAAATCCAGATGCATGGGTGCATAAACTGACTGGTTCTAGGCTCACGCATCAACAGACAAGGTTTCTCATGAGCGAGTTCGCAAAACAACCACATCCAGACGCTGCGCACAGAGAAAGATTATCAAGGGAAATACCAGGACTGAGCCCTCGGCAGGTCCAAGTCTGGTTCCAAAATAGGTAAGTCGCGGCACTTGACGGAACAATAATCGTCAAACTGACGGTTGCGGTGTAGGCGAGCGAAGATTAAGAGACTGACTGCTGATGACCGTGACCGCATGGTCAGGATGAGGGCAGTCCCGGATGATTTCGACAATGTGCAGGCACTACATTCCCCATACGGCGCAGTCCACGGCATCGGAGGAACGCTGTCACCTGTAGAAGCTGCAAACTCAACCTTTGGGAATCATATGCTGAGGCCATTGATGGTCGATGTTCGCCGACAAGAAGACGCCTACATGTCCCCCACAAGTCTTACGCCGTCCTTCGGAGGAATCGAACTTGGCCAAGCAGGGGGTATGAGCAATTCTGACGTGCTTTCGCCGCTTTCATCCGTTTCAAACGATAGGTTTTCCGCGAGCGGCGTCCAGTCGGCAGCGCCGAGAGCACCGAACCCGCACCTGAGCCCGCAGAGCAGCTTGGAGAGCCCCTCGCACCTGGGTCGGCCAGGACTGAGGCAGGGCCCGCCGATGCATTTGCGACAATCGATTCCCAGATCTACCTCTGATTCGCTGGATTCTCCACATCGTTCGAACTTGCCATGGAAATCGGAACCGTTTGAGTATTCTGTCTACCACGGAGGCAACGCTGCCTCGACAGGACATCGCCACCAAACTGGTTATCACGGCGGCCAGATAGGGCCAGTGCCGGGCAGTAACTTGGATGGAATCGAGCCAGCGTCTTATTCTGGTAGGCCACCGTTAGATCAAAGCTAATTGAAGTGCTTCGTCTCATGCTTTATTGCCACAGGTCACAACGTCCAGACCACGTCTTCAAGCTCGGGGTACTCAAACCTTCAACATTCATCGCAAAATCGAACCCGTGCAAGGGCTTCTTCGGAAACTCTGCCTCTAAGCATCGACTTCGGCTTTCGGGACGCGTATCGGCCGGCCGTTTCCGGTCCCCCGACGAGTTCCCCCCTCTATCGCAGCAGGGCACACGCGTTGCCGCCTACGACGAAACAAGATGGCTCTTCTGTTTACTCTACGGGCTACTCTTCAGCTCCTCCTTCTGCACCATTGAGCTTGTCACCCCCCCGCGCTTTTGGAGATCGAGCTGGTGCGAACGAATATCCAACTTCTCAGATGAGCGCGCCCATGACAGCCCCGAGCGACTTTGGCCGGACTTTCCATGCAAGCGTGACAAGCCAAGCATCGAGCTCGTCCATGAAGGACTACTTCGGAAGCCATGGGTAAGCATGAGACAATCGACGAAAAGCACTGTCCATTCAGTCTGCAAACCCGAATAGAATCCTGATTTGGCGACTCTTGATTTTGGCAACTTCTTTGGCCAGAGCCGGGGTTCTGCGCTTTCACCCGGAAACAGTTGGCGCCAGACAGCGTCTGCACCGACCGCTGCAGCATGTAAGTACATATTGGCCAAGAGCCAAGTGTGGTGTCATAGACGGTCTTCATCTTCATTCTCCTTGTTTATTTTATCTTGATATTGTGTTGAGTTTTCGCGGGGGAGTGATGAGTGACAACGAGTTACAGAGGCAGCTGGCTCTATATCTCAGCCTGTGTGCTTGGCCATCAGAATGACTTTTGTTCTTGACTTATCATGGGAGTTGGAAAAATGCCCGCAAGGCTTCGGGCATTTTAGCGCTCGGGATTACTGGCGTTTGTTTTGGACATGTATTAGGAAAAGTCAGGCTGTGCCTCTTGTACCTGGAAAGACCACCAACACGACTACGTGCTTGTTGGAGTATTGAAGCATTCTTCGGGTACATAGCTCTACATTGTGGCTGGTGATGCAGGTGCTTGCGCAAGGAAATCCAAGCAAACCTCGTTGCTGCTGCGGATAGTCAGCATGGCTTTCATCCCACACGGCGCTTTGCAAGGGCTTGGATGAGCTGATTCCTCAGCATCCCTGCTTTCAAGCTTCCTACGTAAGCCGCCATGAAACCCGGAGCCGAAACAGCCACACCCGCCCAGGTCCTCGCGGCCAGCGCACGTCCGCCGGGGCGCCCGGGGATGGCCGAGGCCGAGGAGCCTTAGATCTCCGGGGAGGCCCCGGTCCTAAGGTGATTGCGGCTCTCAATCTGAGACATGCAGGCGAAATGAAGTGTGGCTGGATGCTGATCCTCAGATCATTGCATTCTGGGGGCCGTCCAGGGTAGGGGTCCCAGGACTAAGGACGAGTAGCTAAACGACATTAAGTACGGAACACGGGCTATGCGGTCCTGGAGACATAGCTTAGCTTGGCAGTCTTTTCTGCGGATACCCCTACTAGTCGTCATCGTCTCTAATTCTGTATCTCAATCACAAGTCGCTATCGATGTCATTGACTCGGACCAGTTCCGGGTCGGGCCTCTCGGCGGGCGGAACATATCGGCTCATCATTTCGCCGTAATACTGCCGCCCTCGTCTGATAAATGTTCTCTCTTTGCAAATCTCCTTCCAAGACCCGTCCCTTTGGTACTCGACAAATGTCTGAGCAATGATTTCCACCTGGCTCGCCCTTGCGCGGAGCGTCTCTTTATCTGCCTTGAACTGCATCGGGTCGCTGATCCGACTAGCTCTTTCCAGCAAACCTCGTTCAACACCCGGTCGAGCTAACTGCAAAGCACGAGATAGTGACATTGGGAACATTGAGAGCGCACCTTCGAACGCGAATCCGGTCGGCGCGACTTGCACGGTGTCTTGGATGTCTCGGCGAATTGCTCGCAGCTTGCAGCGTCGAGCGGGTTGCCTGAATGTAACGTCTAGAGGACTCCCGCATTTACTGCCAGTCGAGTCCGGCAATACCACTGAGAGCTTTTGCAGGGAGTCCAACTCGTCCTCCACGAGACCGACAAGATGATCGTGGAGCTCAAAGCACGAGTGAAAATCTAGAGCCAGTGATTTGACGTTGCGTAGTTGGCCTTTGAGCGCCCTAGTCCACCTGATCGGCGCGAGGTTCTCACTACTAAAGTAGAGCGTGTCAAGCTCGGGTCGATAGCGCCGAAAGGGCACAAGACATCCTGCTGCACTTGACGAGCGAAACTTCACTCCACTAAGCTTAGTGGTTTGCATTAGTGAGCGAGACTCCTGGCATGCGTGCATAATAGCGGGAAACCCGATGTCGACGACAAATGGCTGTGTCGGGTGCGCACTCTCAGGCCTATCGTGAATATGTAGGTTCACCGGCCAGATAAGGCAGACCTCGGGCTCGTCGGGTGGCAGGCTGTAGAACCATATTGCTTCTCTTATCTCCCTGGGAAGACGGCCAAACATAGAAAAAGCCATGACGACGAGCGATGCTCTTGCAGGCATTCGGAGGAAGATTGGGAATGAAGCATAAGACGACGGGCCGGGGGAACTTGGTGTATTTATACCAAACAATCATAGCAGAAGGTCTTGACCTTTCACGAGGATTCTTCCCTTTTTCCTTTCTGGGTCCTACTATCCCTAAGTTGAAAGTTCGTAAGTGTCACACTGGGGCGCTGTGTAAACCTTATGCTTGGGCGTGGAAAGGCATATAGCTGAATCATTCGCTAGCCCACCCGGCGTCCTGACCGTCAGTGCCAGCTATTTGGGTTCAGATACGCAAGCTTTGTGCGAGATGAGATCAATGCCGAGAAGACGTGAATTCCACCATAGACTATGCCGAGCAGAGCTTCTTTGCCACTCGCGCCAGTCTTTAGAGGCAAGTTGCTAAAGGAGTGCCTTGACCACTCGACGAAGAGAGAATTCTTCGTCCTCTCGCCTACCATGGATATTGCAAGCCCCTCCTCTGCAAGAAGGACCCAGTCTCGCCGTCCCTCTTCCCGTTCAGAATCTCGAGTATCCCGACGGCACTCGTCTCAGAGCTCTCGGCACCCCGATCCACTCTATTCTGCCGATCCTCCTCGCCTGTGAGGTTGGTGACGACGAAGCCCGGACACAAAGACCAGACCTTGGCGCCCCAGGGCTTGTACGTGGCGTGCATGCACGCGGTGGCCATGTTGAGCGCTGCCTTGGACATGCGATAGGCCTCGGCGGGAACACCATAGTAAACGTCAGACGGGTCGACGCGATTGGCGATGGATCCGAGGCCAGACGTGACGTTGATGATGCGCGGGTCCTTTGATTTTTTGAGCAGCGGGAGGAGGGCTTCGGTCAGGACGACGGGGCTGGCCGAGTTGGTGTTGAGCGTCTCGAGGATCTCGGAGCGGCGGTCCTTGGACCCGCGGATGATGACGCCAGCGTTGTTGACGAGAGCGTCGAGGACGCCAAAGTCGGCCGAGATCTTCTCTACTGCGGCTTTGATGCTGTCGTCGTCGTTCACGTCCAGCCCAAGCAAGCTGAGAGACCCGGCGGGTTTTCGTGCCTGAAGCTCCTCGAGAGCCTTTCTGCCCTTGGTGAGGCTGCGACAGCCCATTATGACATGGTTGGAAGGCGACGCGGCAGCCACAGTGTAGCTTGCGTCGTATCCAATGCCAGAGTTGGCACCTACTCAGCTGTCAGTTGGTGTTGCCCTTCGGCCGACGAGACATCACCTGCTTCCTTGGTTCTGCAGGTAATGCATGTGTAACTGACCGGTGATAAGAATAACTCTTCTCGCGGACATGGTAATCAGTAAAGCAAGAGCATCAATATAGAACAAAGCTCCTAGAAGAAGGTTTCCAGAGTTTATAGTGTATCTGTCGAGTTGGACTGCATCAATCAAGCTCGTCTTCATAAGCGGCGGACCTTACATTTATACAATCAACGCCCCGAGCGAGCCCTGCATTCCTAGCTGGTAGTTCAACTGAACTACGTAACGTGTGCGCCTGTGGCTTCGTTGCGTGTGAGCAGTCTGCACGTCGGGGACGGCAAACTTGGCTGCTCGTCCAGCTGCCTGGAGCTACTTGTCATGCGACTAACATCGGATCTCGCGGCATTGTCGCGACTCACATCGTGACTCGCCGGTTTTATCTCGATTTCTAAACTCCGTCATGCCGCGCTGTCCGGATGAGCTGCAAGTGTAGTATCGCACCGGCTTTGAGTTTCAGCCTAGGCGATGCTTTGCGGTGTCTCGGACTTAGAAGCCAGCTAAGCCCGACTCAATCCGAATCGCCCTGAACGGGCGTCTTAATTTCATCACTGCTTCGAAATCAATGCATTTAACTTTAGGACACCATTTGTCCTGATTTTTGGAGGCGCGCAAGGTCGACGGAGGGCCATATCACACGCATTGGACTTGTGGCTGCTAACATGTGGCTTCCACACCCTTCACACTGGCCCTCAACTGTGACGAGTATTGGAAGTAGACGATGTGACGATAGCTTCCACATCTCTATTTACCATGATATGATTGTGTTATGTCTGAATAATGTGAGTTTCTTCTCATGTTCTCCCACTGCGGTTTCACATCTCATTGCTCTTTATACCATCCCCTCGTCAACTGGGCATTGTCAATGACGATACCGCAAAGACGCTCCGACATATGACTTCTACCGATACTACACATTTGACCGTGCCCGATGCGACCGGGATATTCGAGTCCTATAACCGTCCGCGATCACCGTATTGCTGCGTGTCCTGGTCTTAAAACTCCCTATGCTTCGTCACCAGCCACTGCATCGTGGAATGCGTCGCCTGAATGCCGAACGTAGACGTCTCAGTGTCGTTTCGCTCAGCGTACTTCGCTGACGCTCCAGACGCGCGTCTCCTCAGCGATCCACCGAATATTTTCCCAGGCCCATCGACGTATGAAGCATCTCCGGCCTAGGAAAGATGCGCGCCAGAAGGATGCTCCTCTTTCTGATGTTGATAGTGGTATGTTGATCGACTCTAAACGTTGGAGAAGCCTGGTTTCCGTTCCTCTCACTACCGGACCCTAGTAGCCCGCGTTTCGCCATTCATGGATCATTCACATCGCAATCAGAGATGGACTATGCGATATGTATAGGTGGATTGCTACCTGGTTTATTTGATCACTCTCAGGCCCTACTGTGAGATCTTGAGAATCGGCGTGTGTCTGATTAAGTCCGTCCACCCCCCTCACAAACGCAGGTACAGGAGTCCGGACTGGATGTAGTCCCGCAACACTTGCATTTGCATGTCGTATATCCCATCTATACTAAGAGAAACGCGCCGTCCTCTTTATTTCACTACGTCGCTCTGATGGCCAGTTATGAGCCACTTGAATTCGACAGAGGCGCCAACTTCAGAGTCCAGACCTGCGATTCAGCTGCAAAATGCCTCCGAGTTGCGATATTAATCACGTAGAGCCGAGCTATGCCGTATTTTCTCGACCAGTCCGTGATGAGCGAGCTGCATGACGAAGCTTTGATCGCAGGGACAGCGGCTTCAATATACACTTCAATCAGAGCTCACCGAAAATTGAAAGTACTGCATCGCAACAAGGCTTCTGATACGAACATGCAACCGCATCGTCATGGGAAATTCTTGGGGCCATGATCAAAGCAACTTGACGCCAAGCTTAGTATATACCACCCCTTAACCCAGAGACCAGAATAGCATCTCCTAACTTTCCGAGCTTAAAGTGTGTCGACCAGTGTGACCGAGAATAGGCCTCATCGCATCAGCTCCCGGAAAACTACTTCATGCGCGTCGCCAAACGGCCACTCGGTCCCGACAAGTGACCCTGGTGGAGCCACATGGAAGGCTTCGGATCGTCTCCAGGAAGCTTGAAGCGGTGTGAAGCCATGATACGTTGGCTAAGGAACCACATTCTCATTGGATGGCTAAGTGAAGGAATCCGGTCAGATGCTTGATCATGTATTATGGAAGGGCCGTTCACATCGCGGCCAACCGTCGGCTTCATGTAGGGGTATAGGATTTGGGATTCTTCAGCAAATTTGAAGGAATAATGGTACCAATAGCAGCCTGTAACAAGGCCTTCTACGGTAGACGGTCAGCGGCGTTGATGTGGACTTTTCTTGTCTGTGGGGTTTTTAGTCGTCCTCGGACCATAGCGCGTTTGGTTGTGAACTCTTTCTCTTGTGAACCGTTGGGTGACAAGCACAGTTCACGGAAACTACACCACTCCGGGGCGTCGTCGAATGTTTCGACAAAGGCATTCGAAGAGGACGGTCATGTTCCTGCGCCGCTGCCTTATTCTTGTAAACAAAGTATTACGGGATGGCAAAACTACTGATCTACATGGCCACAAAAGCCCGGAGGGGCGCGGAATGTCGGTTGCGAAACATGGCTGCAGACTTGATCAGTCCGTGCTCTTGGGATGATTGGTCATTTGGTGGACGAGCATGTGGGTGCCAGTCAGGCGTTGCCAATGTCCTCCTGCAACCAAGTGGTTGACGGTCCACAGCATTAGATGTGGCCATCGACGCGTCCAAGGCTGGTAGGTTTACCAGAGATGAAGGTGTCATCACGCTGGAGACTGTGACGGGCTGTGCGCCCAGGCACGTACGTACCTTGCGTATGGGTGTGCGGCACGTCGGCCCATGGCACGCTGGTCGCTCATGAATGCGCGCAGGGAAAGAATGTTACTTGCATCAGGTCATCACCGCATCATGGTAGCCGCGCGAGGGGCCCTCGTGATGATGGTTTTAGGCAAGGTTAAGAAGGATTGCTCTCGACCACGTATCGGAGCCGTCAGCAGCATCGGGCTGAACAGAGTCAGGCCAGGCCGGCGAAGAAATGCGATTTGGTGGTCTTGGTTTGTTATTTGGGAAGCGAGGACAAAAATTCCAGCCTGCCGCGCGACTAAATGCTCGTGCCGCGCCGAGGTCATGTGACTGTGGACCTCGAGGAGCACGTCGAGGAGCACTTCACAGCAGCAGGGCGAAGCCCCACCTGCCGTCGGGGAATCAGAAGCCGGCGGGCACGAGGAAGCAGTGAGGCGGCGGGTGGATGCCAGCCGAGCCCTCACAGCAGCAGAGCACAGAAAGAAGTGGGGCGCCCTATCGCTCCCTCCTCCGTTGCTGGGAGGGGGTGGGGCCGCGAGCTGTGTTCAGCTGGCGCCGGCGCAGGTGCGCTGGGTCAATCGCTGCTGCCCTTTGTGGAACGGCGTGCCCGCCAGCCAGCCTGCCCGCCAGGAGCCGCGGCGACAGCGGTCGCGCTGCGCTGCCTGGCGCTGGCGCTGGCGCTGGCGCTGGCCCGCCCAACTCTCCCTCTCCCTCCCCCGGGAAATTGCCTCGTCTTTCAGGCCGTCACGACCTGGCTCTCGCCTCATCAACTCCACCTCTTCACCACCTCGCCGTCAATCTCCTCCGCCCACACCACGCCCTCGCCATCACACGACGACGACGCACGACCGCCCCCAGCTGCGCCTCAGCGGTCGCTCACCTACGATCCCCGGGACGCCCGCTCTCCGTCTGCTCCCTCGCACCCCGACTCGCCAGCCAGCGCAGTGAACCCACGCGAGAAGGAAGCCGTGCATGACGTTCATTTGAGCACAGCGAAGCGCACCGCAGCGACACCTCGGTCGGCGGCCCGCCGCGAAACGCCGCTCCGTGCCGAAGCCGTCATTCTGCACCCGCCTCGTCGTTTAGGGACCTCACCATGTCTTTCCACCCTCAGACGCCTCAGAGTCCCTGCAATTTCTCGCCCGCGAACTCGGATCCCAACATAAGCCTCTCCTCCGCCTCCATGGCCACCGGTGCCACCCTCCCCACCCCCGCGCACAGCGTCAACGGCAGCAACTCGCAGGCCGACGCCCTCATGGCCGACGAGTCGCCGCACAAGAGGAAGCGGCCGCTCGAGGATATCGGCGACCGCGACCAGAAGAAGATGCACCTCGAGGATCGCAAGCTGGGTATTGAGGACCTGCACCTCGATGTCGGCGATAAGTACCTGCTTTGCCAAACTCGTAAGACTGCTCTCTCCACCCTCTTCTCCTCACGTCGTTGTCGGAGCGTGGTCTCGCTACTAACGGGGACGGTGCTCGGAGAACTGCCTGTTGACACTGCCGTCCTCTAGTCCATCCGCAATCGCTTCCCCGTACGTCGGACGATTTGTTCGAGATGTTTGGACTCACAGACCTTGCTGCTGAAGTGGCTCGGGAGAAGCCCAACGGCGAGAAGAATGCTTTGCGCAAGACGTACAAGGGCCACATCAAGCGCCTTGGTGTCGCGGGACATTTCGACGTGCAGAAGAAGAAGGAAGACGAGCCGTCCGACTTCATGGCCATGCTTCAAGTTCCTGAGCTGGAGTGGAATGTGCACCAAGTCAAGGGCCGCGAGGTTGGCGATGGCCTCTCGGCAGCAACTCTCTCCAGCCTTGGACGGGCCTTGACCATGGCCAAGGGTCCCATTCCGAAGGCTGTCTGGGACACCTCTGTTCTCGGAGATCTCGCCCCTGTCAATGGAGACGTCTCCAAGCCAGTGTCCGCGAAGCCTACCGCGCCAAGCACGCCCCTGGCAACCACGCCAAACGCCATGGGTCGACCAAAATCGCTTGTGCCGCCGGGTCACGATCCCACGCGACCTCGCAGGAACATCAAGAAGCGATCGTATGGCGACAGCAGCTTTGAAGGCTACGGAGAGGGATTTCCTGACGACGATGCGGGCATGGATACCGGATATTCGACCGGGGAGGGAGAGGCCGGGCAAAAGCGGCGGAAGAAGGTAAGCGACTCACTTCCTCGGCGCCACTGCACATCCCCATCTGACTCGAGACAGAGCTCTGGGAATTCCCCTCCCTATCCCGCCATGCGCCAGCAGAGCTACGGGCCTGGTATGGTTGGGGCTTGAGTTTCATCGCAATTTTGGTTTCCGTTCGCATATACCCGGTTGAATTTTCTCCTCAAAAGGTCAGCCGGCCCACCATCGCTCTTATCAGAGTATCCGGTGATGCTGGTCCACGATATTTCTTGCATGCTAGGGGGTGGGAAAAGATGTAGGGCTTCGGTTTCGTAACACGTACAGGGTATATCACGATACAGGAAGGCTGCCTCACAGAGGAACGGCCTGTTGCTTTGCATTTCGGATGAAGGGGCTTCAGAGGACACTGGTCTGTTTTTTTTTTTTTTTTTCAACAAGCAAGGCGTTAGGGG
>JALHBW010000096.1:0-45766 GCA_024339985.1 Tolypocladium endophyticum
AAAAAAAAAAAAAAAAAAAAATCCCGTTACGAGCCAGCAGCAGCGTCTCCGGACGCTCCACGCGCACGACCGTGGACCGGCCCCATCGTCGGATTTCGTTCCGCCGACGTCGCGCCGCCTTATTCCAACCGTAAGCTCGACTCGGGATTCCCCATCCATTGCACTAACAGGCTGCTAGACGCAAATTACTTTGCCCTGGGCTGTACTCTCAATAGGCATTCAACAGTGGCAGAAGCCAGCCCACATCGCCCGAGCCAGCCCGCAGCAGCGTTTTCGTTCCTCTTCCAACATCACCCGTCGTGTGTGACTGCATCTCTCGCCTTTGCACATCACTCTTCGCCCCGGGCGCTAGCCATTCAAATACCGGCCTGTATACACGCTATTGGCTGCGCCCGTCCTCAGCTTTCCCCCGTTGCCTGACGCCCTCCCTACCATCCCGCCCTACCATCCCGCAAGTACCTGGTACCCGGCTCGGCATCGGCTCGTCACCTCCCTCCCACCTCGTCGTCTCCGTCTCTTCTCACCCTCAACTCTCTCCTTCATGCCAGCTTCATCTCCTGCTCCTGGCCCCTGAAACCAGCCCGCCCACCGGCGCGCACCAAGCCTGTCAGTCCCCATCCTCCGACACGCCCTGGCCGATCCCCCGTCCCACCCTCTCGTCCCCTTCCACCCATGCATCGGCACCACAGGCTCGCAACCTGGGTCGGGCCTCCTCTCCGCCGCGGACCGTCCCCCAGCTTCTTAATAAACCGCCTGTCCCGCCGCTTCGCCGCTAGTCGTGGTGAACAAGTCCCATCCTGCGTGTCGTCGACGGCGAGACTGCCTGTTGCTGCCCGCTCCCTGCACTCTGCATCCACGTCCCCAACAACTTCGTCGGCCTCCACACCCTCTTCCGAAGCCATGCCAATGGCGTCGATGCACTACAGTACCGGTAGCTCTGACATCTCCACGCCTCGGTCCACCTCCCCCTCGTCGTCTATAGCCTCGGGCCGCTCCTCTTGCACCTCAGTATCTAATAAGCGCATGTCCGTCTCGGGTCGCAGACTCACCATCTTCAACCCTATGTCCTCTGTCGACGTCTTTGCCATTGAAGAAGCCATGAAGATGGCCGCCCTTGACCAACATCGCGGCTACAGCCAGAACCATAGCGGCGAGGTCCAGCAGCAACGCGACACCGAGTATCTCGAGCACTCTGAAGCCGCCGGCTACCAGGTCCTCCACCAGCCGCTGTGGAACAAAGGTATGTTGTCGTGTCGTCGCTCGCTTTCGTTACCCGTCCGCGGTCGCCCTGCCTGCTTGCCGTGTCGTTGTCGCCGCTTCATCTCGCCCGCTTTACCCCTCGATTTCCCCCTCTTCTCCGCACCCGATTCTCGTCTCCTTCTCGTTCGCCGGAATCCTCACCGCTGACACATCTCCAGGGCTGTCATTTACTCCCGAGGAGCGCGTCTCCAAGAACCTTACCGGCCTTCTTCCCCACGCCATGGAGAGCCTCCAGACCCAGTGCGCCAGGGCCATGAAGATGATCCATACCCGGCAGACCAACGTCGACAAGTATCTGTACCTGTCGTCAATCAAGGACCAGAATACCGACCTCTTTTACCGGCTCCTCATGGACAACATCCGGGACCTGATGCCTCTGGTATACACGCCCACCATTGGCGATGTCTGCCTGCAGTACTCCACCCTATACACTCGCCCGGAGGCCCTGTATATTTCCATAAAGCAGCGAAAGTCAATTCGCACCATGCTCCGGAATTGGCCGTGCGCCAAGCCCGAGATCTGCGTCGTGACAGACGGATCTCGCATCCTGGGCCTCGGAGATTTGGGTGTCAACGGAGTGGGCATTTCGGTGAGTCGCTACCTTCAGTTCCCGACCTCGGACTATTGAGGGCGTAGCGATGAGCGGGGTTGCTGACCCTTGATGCAGATTGGCAAACTGGCTCTGTACACAGCAGCCGCAGGCATCCACCCGGAGAAGACGCTGCCCATCGTCTTGGACTGCGGTACCGACAATGAGACGAACCTCAAGGACCCCTTGTATCTGGGTCTTAGGCAGAAGCGTGTTCCCAAGGACGTCCAGCAAGAGTTCATGGACGAGTTCATGGAAGCTGTCAAGGACGTCTACCCGGAAATGGTTGTTCAATTCGAGGACTTCGAGAGCGAAAAGGCCTTCAAGTACCTGGATCGTTACAGAAATACCCACAGGTGTTTCAACGACGATATCCAGGGAACCGGTGCCGTCGTGCTCGCCGGGTAAGTTCACTTGAACTTGCCATGCTCGAATCGTGCACACTTACTGATGACCACTAGGTACATCGGTGCCGTGAACCTGTCCGGGGTCCCCGTAGAGGAGCAGCGCCTGGTCTTCATGGGCGCCGGCTCTGCCGGTGTCGGTGTCGCCAAGCAGCTCGTTGAGTACTACACTCGAAGGGGCCTTTCCGAGGCTGAAGCCCGTTCCAAGTTCTGGCTCGTCGACACCAAGGGCCTCGTTACCAAGGACCGAGGCGACAAGTTGGCGGAGCACAAGAAGTACTTTGCTCGCACCGACAACAATGGCCACCAGTTCCGCACCCTGGAAGAGGTCATTGCGTACGTCAAGCCCAGTGCCCTGGTTGGTCTGACCGCCACGTTTGGCGTCTTCACCGAGTCCGTGGTTCGCGCCCTCAAGGCTTCCGTTGACGCGGGTGGCCTGGACCGTCGGCCCATCCTCTTCCCCCTCAGCAACCCCCTGACCAAGGCGGAGTGCACCTTTGAGCAGGCGGTGCAATGGACTGACGGCTCCGTCATCTTCGCCTCGGGCTCTCCATTCCATCCTTTCACCGTCAAGACTGGCGGCGAGCCTGGCGCCATCACGTACAACCCTAACCAGGGAAACAACGTGTACGTGTTCCCTGGTCTGGGTCTCGGCGCGATCCTCGCCAAGGCCTCACGCGTCACCGACGACATGGTGTACACTTCGGCCGAGGCCCTGTCTCAATCCCTGAATGTCGATGAGATCCACAAGGGCCTCATCTACCCCAGAATCGAGCGTGTGCGCGATGCTAGCGTCATTGTGGCCCGCGAGGTGATGAAGGCTGCTCGCCGTGATGGCGTTTCCGCCTTGCCCGAATCCATGTGGAATGAGTGGGAAGAGTGGGGTGACGTCGCCCTTACCGCGTACATCAAGCAGCACATCTATGACCCGATGTGCTTTACCGATGCCAAGGGCCGTCTGTGAGGGATGCTTCTCACTTCATGCACTTCAGGCACGAGTGAAAAGGAGTGAAGATGGAGAAGGAACGAGATTAAAGAGAATGGACATCGAGGGATTACCCTGCGCTCACCGTGCTTGGTTCACGGAGCCAATGGTTGGGTTACTGGCGTTTCATGGTTGAAAGCTGCATCGCCGCGACATGGATCGAAGCGAGATGATCAGCGATGTGGTTCCCGGCGACAAGCTAGGCTCATTCGTTAGCCATACGAGTACTTCATATAGGGTCCTGCCCACAACGGCAGCGACATAATTCAGCGTCGATATTGACAGAACCACGGAGGTGTGCTGCGTTGCTACTGTGTCGTGATGGGCATGTGGTTGTGAATTGCAATGTGCGAGTGACGTGGTGGTGGTGAAAAGAGCTCGAGAAAGAGAGGTCATAAGACGTGACACCGTATTGGCTAGGCTGGGGTTTGTCATGATGTGGTGTGGTGGTGATGCTTGCTTGGATTGATTACTGGCGGAGGGGTTGAAGAAAGAGCCACGATGTGTCGTAATCGAAAATGCCGGGGAGGTGAGTGGTCCGTCACGATGGCATGGAGTGTGGTGGTGGCCCATGGGGAATGTGGGTGAGTTGCGACTAGAGGACCGTCCCGATGGTCTGGAGTCGATTCAAAGCGGGGGATCTTCCGTTGAAGCTAGGACCCAGAGGCCGAGACACGGGGGCGGAGACAACCTTCGGAGACAAGCCGAGGTGTGGGATGCGATCCCAAGAACCTGGCGCGAGAAAGGCTGAAGTTGTCGTGATCGGATCCGATGCAGCACTCGGTGACGAGCGTCCGTCATCGGATCCGCTGCAGCGTTGCCCTTGCGTGCAACAGGATGGCACGCTGGCGGCAGCCGATTGAATTGGCTTTCCGGTGGATAAGCAGCAAGGCGCGGGTTGGGTGAGTTGTTGAAGTGCCCAGCATTGGCATGATGTTGATGGACGCGGTGTAAGAGAGTCTTATGCTCGGCGCAGGAGAGTGGGCTCGGCGGTAGGCTCGCAGGGCCGCTATCTCCCGCCGAGCGTCGGAAGACCGACGGAGCCATCGATGACCGAGCGGCGCAAGGGGCGACGCAGTGCTGTCGAGCGACCTACCCTATACCAGCCTCCCTGTGCCACGGCCGCGGGCTGCAGATGAACCCCACCCGGTGCCGGCTCGGGTGTCCACTTTGGCGTTGGGGTCCGGAGTCGGCGGGGGATGCGCACCGGGTGGTCAGGATCGAAGAGGGAGGTGTGGGTTGCCTCGGATCCGGGGTGGATGGGCGCTGTTGGATCAACGCCATCTCCAGGGATCAAGCGTTGGCGGTCAGGCATCGCGATGTGGCTTGCCAGCGTTGAAGTCGTCCATGGAGACTCCGGGACGGCGGTTCCGTCAGAAACGGAGGTTCCCTGCGGAATGTTTGAAGATTGTGGATGCGGCTCGTGGGGTCTCTTCTGTGGGCTACGAGTCTATGGGTTGGCCATTCCATCGACGAATTGCAAATGATCGGATTGGCTGGACAGATGCAAGTCAGACTGGTTGGTTGCTCATGGCTTTATGAGGCTTGCCGTCTTGATCGGAAACGCCCATCACCGACTCCGATGACAGGAGCCCATTCCGATTCCGACCCGCACCTATTGGAGATGCGTCTTTACTGCCACCTCCCGAAAAACCATAGACGAGGTGTCTACTGCAAGCCTGCTTTGTGTACGCGCTGCGCGCCTTTGCGTGGTCCAGCTCCTCACGGGGGCCCTGAGGCTTTGCCAACGCGGACACCGGCCTCCGTCTGCCGAATTGCAGAATGAGCGAGCGTCCTGATTGGCGGTGCCGGTGACATGGTCAGTCCAGCTGCGAGAGAGTGTCATTGCAGCATGTACGTTGCGAACACGTTGTGGCTGCTGGAGCTAGCGGGCGGCAGTTGGGCGGAACCACTCCGTTGATTTGCACGTGCGATGCAATAGAGTGATCGACGGACGCCTGGGACCCATCATCCGGAGGACCTGAATGGAATTTTCAGGCAACCAGGCCGTGCGCTGTGTGCATGGCAGCTATTCGATCTACATCTTGGGGCATGCTGCTGGTACCTTTCTCAAGGACAGACATGGCTGTGTTTGACGTTGCTCCACTGCTGCCGGAGACAGGCACGTCGCCGAAACTTGCGATCACGATGCGGCGCCGGCATCGTGTGGAGTACCTCGAGTTTGACGTCCCTCGTGACATGCTTCAGACGCCCAGCTGAGGACCACTCTCAACCCCTGGCTCGTGCCCCAGCGAGGCCGCAATTCGACGAAGGGGAGTGCACGAGAAAAAAAAAACAATTGTCTGACTCGATCCCAGACCGCGGTGATTGGCCGCTCCACACCCGTCCACAATAAAACAACGGGCAAAAGCCGCGAGAACCCACTTGGACGGGGATCGGGGATGCTTTGCGCTCCATTGCCCGCATTGGACGGATCGATGTCAGAAATGAAAAAAAGTCGCAGCTGGCGGCGGAAACGAGGCGAGGGTCGTGGTCGAATCAACTTGGCTGCCCGGGGCCCACCTGCTGTCACGGGGAAGGGAGGGATTTGCTTGCTCGCCTGCATGCCGCTGGCCATGCTTGAGTTGGTCGACGTCGTGCATTTGTCAGTGACGGGGGGGTACTCCGACATCCGTAGCAGGTAGGATTTTGCAGATGGGACGGGGTTGCAGCGGACGGAGCAGGGATGGGGATGAGAAATTGCCGCGTTTGTGCAGCTGGATGAGACAGACGTTCGATGGAACGTCGACTGCGGCATAAGGTTGGGACACACGGACGGACGGGGTCTGAAGGGACGTGCAGCGTCATTGTCGTTCTCTACGGTGGAGAGGTCAAGACGCGGAGGCTGTGGGATGGTTCCGGAAAGGGGCTCAGGGACTAAGGGCACCGTCTCCTGCTAAGAGTCATGGGTGAAGGGTGAAGGGAACCTTGGAAATCACAATCGGCAGCTGCTCTGCTAGCCCGCTGCGCGAAGGAGGCGCACCAGACCGCGGCCGGCGCGGTGAGGGAACCCCGAGCGCCCAGGTGGGCGTCGCTTGTCATTACGTAGCCTCACCTTGGTGGGCAGCCAGCCATAATGATTATCCACAGCAGCGCCATCCATGTCGACGCCGTGCCCACCGCCCCCCTGGCGTCTCGTTTTGTACGGAGCAGGTTGCTGCTCCCCGTGATCCGTAGCACGGTACGAGCGAGTACATGCGGGCCAGCGGCAGCAGCGGCGTCTCGTTGCGGGCACCCTCTCGACTCTCCCTGCGTACAGTACGATGCGGCAGGTTCCTGCTGGCCCTCCTGGTCCTCCTGGCCGCTCGCCGCCTCCGCCCGTCTCCACCCTCCCACTCCGGAGTCCCCACCGCGGACGGTCCTCGTGAAGGGGCCAGAAACCAAGCCCGGCCCAGCGTCGCGGCTCAGCGTTATTGGCAAGCCCAGGTACGTATACTTTCGTGTGCCTTGAGTCTCGTGTGTCCTGCGCTGGTGTGCTTGGGATTCCGAGCCACGCCGCAAGCTGGAACTGTATAATAGCCATCCGCCCGCCCACCCCCAGCCGAACCCACCCCCGGATTTTTCTCGACTCGTCGCCGCCCGGTTGTGTCGTTTTTCTTGTTTGTGCTTGCTGGAACAGGACCAATCTCCCCTCTACCGGTTTCCTTGCTCTTTGACTTTTCGCCGTCTTCAATACCGTTGGACGGGTACACTCTGCACCCACGACCTCACTGGCAGTGCCGACATCGCAGTAATAGACGAATTTCCCGGGCGACCGGACAAACCCGCTCAACTGGACGCGAGCGAACGAACAAACCGTGACGTTATTCGGATCCATTCAATGAGCACACACGGCGACAAAGCACTCCCCACGCTCGGTATAATTGGGAGCTCGCCGCTGCAAGTGCCGACGAGACATTGATACGCCTTGAGTTGGTAGCAGACGCTTCAGGCCACCAGCATTCCAAATCAAGGCTGCAACGCCAACACTCACGAGCCTCGGACCCCGAATCCTCGTGTCAAAGACACATACGAATCTTCATCTTCTGCCCACGAGGGGAAAACGTCGAATCATATTACATACACACGCCATCATGCCAGCTTCAGAAGACAGCGGCTCGCCCACGCCCTCGGCGGGCAGTGAGTGCGGCGAGAAATCAAAGAAAAGAACGGCCTCGGGCAGCGCCGGCGACGAAGCGCCGGCCAAGATAACCAAGCGACGTGCAGCCCGCGCGTGCGTGTCCTGCCGGGCGCGCAAGGTGCGCTGCGACGTGGTTGAAGGCGCGCCGTGCGGGAACTGCCGCTGGGACAATGTTGAGGTGAGTTTCGCGGCGATGCGAGGTCCCCGAATCCCACTCGAATCCCTCTCAAACATTGCCGTTTTCGGCTTCACCTTCTGGCGGCTCTGTGCAATTACACGGCGAACCCACAGCTAACCACATTTCTAGTGCATCGTGCAGGAGAGCCGTCGGCGAAAGTGAGTTTCTCAATTGTCCCGCCCCCGTCGTGCCCGGCTCCGGCGGAGAGCCTCGAGCGCATCCGTCCGTCCGTCCGTCCGTCCGTTGGTGGCATGGCCAGCCCAAGCCCCGCGGGGGAGCGGCAACGCGCGAAAAATGGAGAAGCGAGCGTCGAGAGCGTTGCACTGACCCAGAATTCTAGAAAGAACCTCGTAACGGCAAATGCCGCCGGGCCCAGCTACGGCGCTGGTGGCAGCGGCGGGTCTGCCGAGGCACAGCAGCTGCGGTGCAAAGGCGCTACGAGCACGGCGAAGAATCCGCAGCAGCCGCTGGCCATGGCGGGCGCTGACGCTGCGCGGCGCACCAGCAACGGCTCTGCCAACGATGCGCGCAGCAGCTTCAGCAGCGGCGTCGACGGCCACATGCCGCACATGATCTGTGAGTCGCATTTTTTCCCTCTCCCCCCTTATTTTCTGCGAGGAGATGAGATGGGCCCGGCGTTTTCGACGAGGCCGTCCACTCCGGTCCTCCGCATACTCCAGCATCTGGGGCCCCACCTCCCCCCGGGGCTGGCTGGAAAGGGGCGCGGGGCCCCACCGCTCTGGCGATCCGAGAGAGGCGCATGGGCCAGGCACATCTCGCGTCTTACGCAGAGCCGCTTTCACATGCAAGGCGCGCAACGTCAGCGGTCCCGCACGCTACACGATATTATTGCTGCACGCGTCGAGGCATGGAATATTCTTTCTGACCACGAGACCAGATCAACGCTCTGCTGGGTACCGCCCCGATCCCGGCCTGCTCCATCGGGCTTCCTCCTCCGACATCACCGCCTCCACCGCGGCCACCCTCCCCTCGCCCCAGCTGCCCTGGAACCCCAGCCTCGCCGGCCATGCCGACCTCTTTGGCAACGGGCGCACTGCCCAGTTCCTCAACTCGCTCGAGCTGCCCGACGCGAGCCACCAGCTGCCGCCGTTCGTGCGCCCGCTGCCCTCCAAGATCGCTCTCGATGACGTCCAGTACCTGCACGCCAAGGGCGCCCTCACCCTGCCCGCGGTCCCTCTGCAGAACGCCCTTCTGCAGGCCTACGTCGAGTATGTGCACCCGTACATGCCGCTCATGGACCTGCACGGCTTCCTGGCCATCGTCAGCCGCCGCGACGGGCTCAACGGCCAGACGAGCCTGCTGCTCTACCAGGCCGTCATGTTCTCTGCCACGGCCTTCGTGGACATGAAGTTCCTGCGCGAGTCTGGCTACGCCACTCGCAAGGCGGCCAGGAAGGCCTTTTTCCAGAAGACGAGGGTAAGCTGACTTCCCCCTGCTCTGTTTGGTCTGAATACTCGCGGGCCCATCCCCCTATGATGATGGGTGGGGTTGTGGTGTGCTTGACGTGGGCAGCAACCTGATGCTCACACGTGACAGTTGCTCTACGACTTCGACTACGAATCGGACCGCCTCGTCCTCGTCCAGGCCCTCATGCTCATGACGTACTGGTACGAGACGCCCGACGACCAGAAGGACACCTGGCACTGGATGGGCGTCGCCATCTCGCTGGCCCACACCATCGGCCTGCACCGCAACCCCGAGTCCACCAGCATGTCCGTGTCCAAGCAGCGGCTGTGGAAGCGCATCTGGTGGTCGTGCTTCATGCGCGATCGCCTCATCGCGCTGGGCATGCGCCGCCCCACTCGCATCAAGGACGAGGACTTTGACGTGCCCATGCTCGTCGAGAGCGACTTTGAGATCCAGCCGCTGGCCGAGTCCAACACCGTCATCCCGCGCGAGTGCACCCTCATGCGCGACGTGGCCATGCAGCGCGAGCTCGCCGTCATGTGCATCGCGAAGGCCAACCTGTGCGTCTGCATCAGCCACATGCTCAAGGCCCAGTACTCGGTCCTCATCCGCGACAAGATGAAGCCCGAGAACACCACCAACAGCACCATGATGCTCTTCCCCAACAAGCAACTCGACAACGTCGAGAGCATCAACGCCGTCGACCTCGAGCTCGCCGCATGGGCCGATGGCCTGCCCGACAACTGCCGCTACCGGCCCCTGAGTCCGCTCGACGTCAAGGACGGCCGCTCGACCATGGCCGTTCAGCGCACGCTGCTGCACATGGTTTACCACACCACCATCTCGGCGCTGCACCGGCCCCAGTTCCTACCCTCGTCGCCGTCGCAGGCCCCGACCACGTCGCGCCAGGCGCAGGAGATGTCGCGTCTGCGTGTGCGCGACGCGGCGTCGCAAATCACCCGCATGGCCACGGAGTTGCATCACCTGCGGCTGGAGCGTTACCTGCCCACGACAGGTGTCACCGTCATCCTGCCAGCCATGATCATCCATCTGCTGGAGATGAAGAACCCGTCGCCCCAGGCCCGCGAGCGCTCGACACGCGGGTTCCGCCAGTGCATGCGTGTCATGGAGAAGCTGCGCGAAATCTACGCCGCTGCCGACTATGCGACCGGCTTTCTCGATGCGGCACTGCGCAAGGCCGCCATTGACATCAACGCCAACGTCAGCCAGTCGACACTCGCCATGATGAAGCAGACGCCCCTGGACTTCAGCGTCCAGACGCCACCGCCGGACAACCTGCCATATATGACGGCCTCGGAGTCTCTCTTCAACGAGAAGCCCAAGCAGCAGAAACAACAGCAGAAGCAGAACCAGCACTTGCCTGTCCAGCAGGCAATGCTGCCGCCCAACACGGTCAACGCGGCCGCACTGGAGCTGTCGGCCGCCCACTCTCCGCCGCAAACAGACTTCGACTCGGCCGAGCTGACGCCCAGCGCGAGTGGCGGCTCGGACGGGGTGCCCGTAGAATTGGACCCAGTGGACTTGGACTTCATGCAGGGCCATGACGAGTTTGACTGGAACGCCGTCGCCGGCACCGACTTTGACGTGGACCAGTGGTTGCAGTTCCCGCCCGAGGGTGTCAACACAACGGAAGAGGGCCTTGGGCTGGGCGCCTCGACGGCTAGGGATGAAACCAAGGCCATGGACCAGGTGCTGCACCTCGCGGCGGTCGATGACGACGGGGACTCGGCGATGCAGGTCGCTGACGCAGGCGCCAAGGTGGAGGTGTCTGCGCAAGCGTGACGTTTACTGCGCCAGCTCGACTCCATTGGGCGGTCGAACACAGTGTCAACGCCGGCAACAAATCTACCTTAATTCAAGCGCACATCGCAGCATTAACAAGTACCGTTGAGTCACGAAAGGAGGCTGCGGCTTACGAAAAGAGCAGCTCTACTCGACAGAAGATCGAAGAGGAGGAGGGAGCAACAACAACTACAAGTTACAGGAGGCGTTTTGTCGTTTCTACCGTGTCAAGATGGCGCGTCTCGGTTCGGGGGCGCTGGACTCTTTCTCACCGGCTGGGCGCATTCATTGGTTGGCGTTGGTGGACAAGTTCTTTAGGGTTGGGAAACGGAAAGCTTCGAGGCGGAATATGGGCTTCTATGATGTGATGCCATGATGCTTCAGTACAACTGTCGAATACTGTAGAGAACAAGGAAGTTGTGAATACTCGTACTCGCATCGCACATCTATCTGGGCTTGTAGTGGAGCTCTGGGACCAGCACTGTACCTGACCAGGTTCCAGCCTTGTGAAGCCGTTTGCCAGCAGCAAACAATCATCAATCCTCCCTTGGATAAGAGGACGGGTCTGGCCAACCCCTATTGGCGGCTCGGAGCGACGTGGTCGACTGCTTGATCGACGTTGCAGCCCGGACACCCTGGGGCTAATGCCATGACAGTCGCTGGCGACGCAAGAAAAGCCCCCTGAATGGGCGAATGGGGCTTGCGCAACCCTGCACTGCTCGTTGGTCGGCCAGCGAGGACCCTGGCTCTCCCGCAGGGTTCATGCGCTGCGGATGCGGATGGGGCTTCATTAAAGTCGCCTGTCGCCGTGGATCAGGCTGGCACAGACTTCGTACCTGGCTGCGTCGTCGCTCCTTTGTCCTTACCTTCCCTTATTCTTGCTTCCATGCCCTTTCGACTCTACGCTCACTTATTCAGCCACCTGTTTTCTTTGCAGCCGACCTACGGGCCATTCCTTTTGCGCTTTTTCCCTTTTCACACTGGATAACTTGCCTTTAGGCAAGCCCGCGCTGACCAGCCACGGACTTCGCACTTTGGCGCCAAAAATCTCCGCCGACGCGTCTCGCCATTCGTCACGTTTTGCGTGCCAGTCTCACCCGACGACCTGCAGTGGCACCACGACGCCATTCACTCAGCAGCCAACGACTCTTTCTCTTGTTTCTGGTGCTCTTTTTTTCATCTCTCCCATTCTTCACCGGCGTCTGCTGTTTGCACTAAGACAAAACATCTTTTGCGTTCTCGTGGGATGTTTTCCGGCCAGATAGCATAGCACCGCGATTTCGACTATGGGCATCATCCTCATCATCGCGAGTCGCCTCATTGTCACGAGTTTTTCGCCGGGACCATGATTGGATCATGTCTGTCCACGGCTTCGTGACTGATCTTCTTTTCTCGCCGCTGCAACCGATAGCGACAGTCACAGCGACAGCAAGTACGACGACGACAACGCTACGAGACGAGCCCAAGCCGACGCCATAATGACGGACCCGCCCACGCTCCTCAAGCCCAACAAGCGGTACTCGGCCATCTCCAGCCACCATTCGCCAACGCGGAACCGCGTCGGGGATGACATTTTAGCCCATCTCGCGCCGCCCACGGCCGCTGACACACTGGCCTCGGCCACGGGCGTGCTCAGGGGCTGCCTTGATGACGCTTCGGCTGCCGAGCGGGACTTTGCCATGCGGACCGCCCTCGTATCCAAGAGCATTTGGGAGTGGATAAACGAGCTTCAAGAGTGGAATTGGCCGGCCGTGGGGGGGTTCGAGGGCCCGAGCGGGAGACTGGGGAAGCTTTCTATCCACGTGTCGCGACCTGATGGCGAAAACGACGAATATGTGGGAAGCCTTCTTGCCGACGACGTGGCGAAATACGAGAGGAGGATTGAAGAGATACACCGGGGCTTGGACGAGCTGGCCGTGGAGGACATCAAGAGCCAGGTTCTGACGAACCATATCTTGCCAATGTCGCGGCCAAGCACCCCCCTGACGGAGTCGAGCCGGTTTTCATCACTGTCCAGTTACAACAAAATGGAGGACCTGACGGCCGTTATCACCACTATAGTCGTGCAGACACTACCCAACCTGGCAAAGCTTTCACGCCTGCTGCAGATCTGGAACATCCGACTTGGCGTGCTGCGGCGCGTCCCGCCATTTTTATACGCCGTTGAAGACGCAGAAGTTGGTCTCGAGTCGGGTTGGGCTGCAATCACAGAGCCGCTCAAGGAAGCCTCCACGATGGTCGATGAGAGTCTTCAGCTGAGCCTCAAGCGAGAAGACTTTGAGGTCATGCAGCGGGTACTGGCCGTTAAAGTGGCTGAGCCCGGGCGTATGTTGGATTATATGTTGGATTGCCTAGAGGGCATGTTGGATACGCTTCCTGACGCCTGGCTCGATCGCATAGATGCCGTGGAGAGAAATTATCACAAGTGGCTGGCCGCTTGTGAGAGCATAATGCGGAAAGAGAAGGATACGAGGAGCGTCCATGGATTGACAACTGCCCGAACCCCAGCCCCGCATGAGAGCTTTGAAAGTCGCGATGGCTCGGAACCACAGTCAAAAGTCCTGCCAGTGGTTGACGATGTATCGCTTCGAACTGAAGAGTCGAACGATACAAGCGAAGCTCATGCAGGGATGAGTATTCTTTCAGGCCCTCGAGAGCCCCAGCTCGTTGGCGATGAGTCGCCGGCTACCAATCACGGATGCTTGGCAAGTTCAGAGCCTAAGGGATTGCGCACACGAAGTTCTCACACAACTGTGGATGACCGGAAGAGGCATGAAGGAACTACATCAGTTTCTCAGCTTAAGCCGCCGAATATTACCTTGGACGACGAGCCACCGAGATTGGACACGGCCGATGCATTGGCTCAGACTGACAGTACAGAAAAAGAATGTGCTTTAGATCACACCACTTCCTCTTCCGGCGAGGAAGATGAGCAGCGACTTCCGCTGTTGAGGGCGAGCGACAGCCAGAACAGTCTGACATCTCAGATTTCGCAGACTTCTACCATAATGCACGAAACCTCGAGCCATTTTGGGACGCCGTCCAGCGACCCTCCAGAGGTATCTGCCTCGCCCAATGTACGCCGAGATTGCATTGTGGAACCAAACTATGTCGACGACAGCCCGCCGAGCTCACCGCCACTGCCCGACCAAGTCGCTCTGGACTCACCAGTGGCGCCATTTGACAGCCCCGTCTTGTCGACTCCTGGGGATGACAAGTCCATGCTCTTCAAGGGGCCCGCTGATCAGTCCTTCGTGGATGACTTTGACGACACACTGTCTGTGTCAGAAGTACCCAGCCCGGTGATTCGTAAGGACAGCTCGTCCGACCAACAGCTGCGGCAGCAAATCAGTGAGATTATCGAGTCGATTCCGGCAAAGATCAAGCTATCCGCCGAACCATCTTCTGTCAATCTGAACCCGCCTGATCTTCAACTGCCGCGTCTGAGGAAGAAATCGTCAAAGGAGCTGCTCAAGCGGAGCGCGTCAAGCCTATCGGCCATGTCTTCGCGGACGGCTACCCCTTCATTCACGCTATCGCCAGCCAAAAATGCTCGGCCACGGCACCAGCGCGGTCAGCAGGAAATCAAAGTCTACCATTTGTCTCGGTCAACCGGGGAACCGCCGATCAAACTCTTCATCCGCTGTGTCGGGGAGAGAGGCGAGCGCGTCATGGTTCGAGTTGGCGGTGGATGGGCTGATCTGAGCGAGTACTTGAAAGAGTATGCCACCCATCACGGCCGTCGGTCTGCGGGAACAGAAAAGGCAAGCGTGGAGATCCGGGAGGACGCCCCACGAGCATCCAGCGGCCTAATGTCGACTATCGGATCAAGTCCACCAAGGCCGACCTCTTCAGCAACGGAAAGCTCGCCGATCGCGCCTCTCCATCTGCGTAAGACGCGCAGGAGCGTTGGCTCTGCCAGTAGTGAGGCCTCTAAACTGCGGCCGAAGACGCCAGCCGGACCCCGGCGCGCCACAGACAACGCCCCTTCGTCGGTGGAGTCGGTACGCTCGACATCGAGCTCCCGTATAAGCTGGGTGGAGGACGACAGCTCTTTTCTGGGCCTGGCGGGGCCGACAGGCAAGAGGATCGAGATGAGCGAGGAGAACAAGGCGTGGGTGGAGAGCGTCAAGGAGAAGGTGCGGCTGGTGAGTGGCGAGAGAAGAGCCTCCGGGACGGAGGATAGAGCTAGACTGGGCGATCTGGGCAGAGTCGGCGCAACGAAACGTTTGTTCCGCAAGCCCGAAGAGAGAACTTGGAGATGAGGTTGGCGGAGCCTTCATCACTCACGCAATATATACGTACGGGGTAAGGCTATCGACACCTGTACGGCGACTGCGTCACATGAGATTATCGACGCCGGGCGAGTCAGGGAGTTTTTAACGGCATGGCGGAGTTCACCAGGCGAGATGCATGCCAGTGCGTCTTGACATGTCTCGGGATGCATTGCCTCGGAACATTCATACTTGGCTGGAGAAGGAAACGCAAAGTGCTACGTGCACAGGGCATTACGGAAATACCCATTTTTTTTATTACGGTTTGACTCTTCGAACCCCGGATCCGCATGACGGGTTTAAAATATCATTTCGCGGACCATACCGCAGCCTACTCGTACATGCCTTTTGGTGCCTCCGTTGCGATTATGTTTGCTTCCTTTGCCAGCTTTATGGAGTTACCTCGTGTATTGCGTATGCAAGTCCGTCTTGCCTAAATCTAGAGCTCTTGTGCCTGGCCGCAAACGCCCTGCTGCCACATGCGCACCGAGCGGACCGTCATACCTCGGTCCACACCCTTGCCCCAGGTCGGAAGCCATTCGTCGGCGGCGTCCCAGAACGTCCACTGGGCGTTCTTTGCGCCATCAATCCAGGGCTTGTCGCCGATGTGGTCCCTTTTCTCCCCGTCAGCTACGTTTACAATCTCAGGGGTGCAAGGATACATCATCACAGGGACACTTACAGGAACCATCCGTTTCTCGCCCCAACCGCCAGACTTAGGATCAAGTAAAATTTTTGGTCGAACGGCGCGTTGCCGGTGGTCGAGTTGCTCATGGCCCAGGGATTCGCAAGCACCGCCTGGTCCTCGGTCATCCGGCCGAAGCGCCCAGCTTCATAGAGCGGGTTGTCCTTTTCGAAGCCAACGAAGAGAAACTGGTGGACGCGCGAGTCGATGTAGAAGAAGATATAGCTGGGTGTCCACTGCATGCCAAAGGTATGGAAGTCGTCCGAGTAGTCGCCACGGCGAATCTTGTTGACGGCGGTGGTCTTCCAGTAGGCGTCTGTCCCGGTGGTTGGGCCTGGAACGTGATGTTAGCTGGGAGTTGCGCTTGGTTGTTAGTGTAAGCATAAGTGAGCCTACCCCAGTGCAGCGTTCCATAATGAATGTTTCGGCCGCCTTCGGAGTAGTCGCGAGAGTTGCCACGCGCCTCCATGATGTCGATCTCACCGCTGCGAGGCCACTCGCCGTAGACGGACTCTTCGGGCATCATCCCTGCCAGCATGTAAGTTCCATTTCCATCGTTCCGAGCTAACTGCAGAGTCGGCACTCACAAATGGCTGGCCAGAGCCAGTCCCCCTTAGGCAGCTTGGCCACGACCTCGACCTTGCCGTAGCGAATGCCCATCTTGCCCTTTGTTGTCAGTCGCGCCGAGCGCACCGGCGGAATCATAGTACCCTTGATGGGATCAGAGGTCGCGATGCACGACGTGTTGTGCGTGCTGGTGCAGCTGCCGTCGGCAGAGAGGTCGAGCGTGTAGTTGGCATAGAGCTGGTCGTTTGTGATGCTCGTCGTCTCGTTGGTGAGCGTGGGCACAATGTGCAGGCCCCGCGTGTCAACGTACGAGTTCATGATGTCGGCCGTGGCCCAGTCGAAGGAGCCGGTGCCGAAGCCGTCAAGCTGGACTTCGTGCGACCAGATGGAATCGTCTAGGGTCTTGAAGTGGTCTTCGTAGACGAGGCAATACTATCCTTGATAAGCAACCATCTTCCAGTTTCTCGTGTGATGACATCGGTAGCGGAATTCGTCTTACCGGTAGGTTTCGGTACGGCCAAACCATGAAGAAGCAGATGACGGCAGCGCCGATAAATCCCAGCCCTATAAAGACGCCGACGATGAGATTGTTCCATTTGGTCTTCGTCATGGCCGGGTCCGCAAGCCACGGTTTTTCGTACTCGCCGCGCAGGCGGTAGCTCTTAAACTTGTGCTTGAAGCCGTCCTCCATGGACTCGCGAGGCGTGGCCTGCGGCCATGGCGAAGACGTTGCCGGCGTCGGTGGGTTGATGGCCCTGGCTTTGCGCTGAACGGGCAGGTTGCCCTCTGCTTTTTCCTGGACGTCGCCCATGATGTGGTGCGCGCGCGAGAAGCAGGAAGGGGACGAGGAGTCGCTACTGACTGACGACCAGCCAGTTGATGGTCTACCCACAACGCATCATGGGTATCTATCTACAGAGTACTGAGAGAGGCTTTCCGCTTGCCCCATGCCTATGAATGCTTTGAGACGAAAGGCATGGGCAGCTCGCACTCGAAAGCCTTTCTTTATTTTTGGCTCGATGCCTTATCGGTCGGCCCGCCCTGCGCTCTCGAAGCACACCATAACGAGCATCGCGATGCTGCACACATATGCACGATTCGCAACTGTCGGCCGCGGACGCCCCACGCACATGCCAGATACCCTCACCCCGTGTCCATGATCCGTCCCCTGCGACATGGTAGGGCATGGCACGGCGCACAAGTTCAGCCCAGGGCGAGCAGCGTCACGATATCCACCGGCGCGGCACAACGAGACATGGGAAAGAGCCCGGGAAGGACGACAAAAGGGCAAGATTCAAATTCAATAGCCCCTCCCGCGGCGGCGAGGCTGGACCCCCCCTGTTGTTCTCGAATTCGCATGGCCAATATTGCGACGCTGATCCCTGCTCGCGATGCATGGTCGTTAGCGGCGATGGTGGTGAAGATTGTTTGGCCGGCGCCGCTGCAGATACTGCTTGTCTATGGCGTCAATCTTTTGCATTCTCGGCTTCCTTTATCTACGACGACGATGTTTCCGCGGGTGGTGGACTCGGGACGAGGCGTCATGAAACAGATGTTCGTGGGTACGAAGACATGTCTGGCAGCGATGGCGCGAGTGTCCCTCCCACCTTGTTGTCTGCAGGGAATCAACCAACTGCCCGTTTCGAACGGGGCCGCGCCGTAGTCTGAACGGAGCGCGCCGCATCGAACTACGAATCGACGGGGAAAGGGGCGCCTATGCGAGCCCATGCAACGCCACGGCTGTTCCCCGTTGCCGGTACGAGGTGGCCATGTACGAGGATAGGCTGCGAGATGCGACGTTGATGAGGAAGTCCGCGGGCGACAAAAGAGCCTCGCATGGTGTAAGTAAGCCAGCAAGCAGAGAGCTGGCAGGCCTTGAATGGGACACGGCAGGCTGGCTGGCGTTGGGCGCCACGATCGGTGGTTGGCGCGGATCGCTCCTCTCGCCATGTTTCCAGGAAGCCACCTCCATGTCTCGCAGCTTGCCGGGGATCCACTGTCGGTGCGTTGGGCAGAAACGAAACAATGCCATTGTTAGCGAGCCAGATGCCAGACAGTGGGCGGCGGGTGGACGAACCAGCTTCGATCCACGCAATGACCCATGATCCCTGGCCCGCAGTGGAGGCGACGAGTGACTGGCCAGAACGCACGGCGATAAACTTAAGGTATATTTAGCCCCGCGTGGCGGCGCCCGTCCGCTGGCACTCCCGCCACCCCCAACCTGGAGGCGCTGAAGCCGCCGAAGCCACAGCGGACGCAACCTCCCAACGCGCGCAACGACGTTCCATCGTGGCCACGTTCCAGGCTCCGCGACGCCGACAATCTGTGGCCATGGCCGCGTCGAGTCCGCCGTTGCCGACGCCAAGCAGTCCTCTCGCAGCGGTGCTCGCATATTGCCGGCGCCACCAGGCACTCTGAGCTGGCCATGCCTGGTGGCGCCGGAGGCTGGGTCCAGGGGCCAGGAACAGCCGCATGCATCGGCCTCGACGGACCCGTCCTGGCGGTGCCGCCGCTCGCCGCTCGCCTATTACTACGAGCTCTCGTATAGCCTCCATCTCGTCCGCACGATTGCCTGCTGCGGGAGCACGACCGAGCGAGGCGAGCCCGCGGACGGCATGCACTGCGCGCGCGTCGATGCACGGCTGCAGCGGCAGTGCTCATGCGCCTGGGTTACATGGAACCCACCGCCCAAGAGCCGCCGGCCCAGTCCCATTGCCAGCTGAAACTTTTTCTTGCCCTTTTCACCAGGCATTGCTCCGCCGTTGGTATTCGACCGTGACACTCGTGGTCTGAGCGTTGTGCTGTGGACGTTCTGCGCGCAGCAGAGGCTGGATGAAGCCGAGTCTTCTCCTCTCTTGCCGCATCTTGGTGTCTCATGCCCCATGCCGGGCGAGATACGGACACGTAATGTATGGCGTTATCAGTCTGCAGGCGTGTGCCATCGGTCCGCGAAAGCCGGAAGAAGCAGGCCTATCTGGCGTACAAGCGAGTGGCATCTCGTGATTACCGAGTCCTGTTGTCAAGAGATGTGTGCCATCGGTCACCGAGCAAGCCGGCATTTTCACGGCTTCACAAGGGACGTCCCGACTGTGCGGTCCATTGTTGCCATCGTTGTCAGTGGCCTCGCTTGTCTCTTTCAGGTTTGGCACACTGCGGCCTCTTCCTCGACAACTCGCCTCGCAGCGCTCTGCAGACTAGCGAGATATTCCCTGGCTCGTTCCACATCGCTCCCAGCACCGGCCATACGCACTCCGTGGGCAGGGCCTTTGGCGGATACGACGATGCCGTCCGGGCCGGCCCAAGAACCCTGACTTGTTCCCAATGCAACTCAGCCGCTAGGCCGTCGACGTGCATTCACGATGCCTGAAGCCCACCCACCGTGACAAACCATGATGCAAAGGCCCGCTGCGGCTCCACGCGGCCAGCAACCGCCTGCGTTTGTGAAGCTTCGGAAAGGTCCAAGACTCCAACCTCCCTGCCGGGTCCAGCTCGCGGTCGTTGCTCTCTTCTCGCCTCCCATTGCTCACCTGCGGTGACCAGAGTGGCGTTGAAGTCGCGAGCTGGCCCACTCTCGCCCCCAACAGGTCCAGGCCTTTTCCGGGGAGGCATGATAGCTTCCCGACGTCCTTCCTATCCTGGGAGGCCAGCAGTCAGCTTCAGCTGGTGTCTGATCTGTGATCTTGTCTGAACCTCTTTGTTGCACTTATCCTCCGAGCATATTTCGTGTGCTCTCTTTGATAAGCCAAACGCTTGTCCACCGTCTAAATCGGGAACTTGTTCGGCGGTCTTGCATAAGGCAGCTGAAAGTCCTGATTGCAGCTACTGGCCGCTGCCAAGACATTCAGAATTCCGGGTTCCGTCTCAAATCTTCTTGATTTGATCTCCGTTCAAACCACCATGGTATCTGGCTGTGGTAGCATCGCTTCATAACTGGGGGCTTCTTGCAGCTCCAAAGTTAGGGCCCGAAAGCGTGAGCAACGGACCAGACAGAGTCGAGAGAGCCAAAAGGTGGAATGACTACCACCATGAGCGATTCTCCCTCGTCGTCGGTCCACGGGCTTACGCCGCTGCCGAGGAACAGGTCTCTTGCGGCCGTGTCCATGACCTCGTCCGAGTCCATTGGCAGCCATGGAAGAGTCACGCCCCAGAACAGTAGCTACGAGGATGACTTTCGATACCGGACTGTGAGTAAACCATCGAAAGACTGAAACACGATGTCTGACGTTCTTCGCCAGATGGTCAGCTACCTTTATAACAGAGTCATCGCCAGCGGTTGGATCCCCCACGAATCCGCCCGCATTCCGGATGACTGCTTGGGAGTTCTCCTAAGACGCTCGCGTGGCAACTATGTCACTTCCCCGAGTCCGGTTCATCATGTCCTCCTCGGGGCGGTCATACGGCTGAACCTGACTGTGGCCGTTACCATGCGGCCTCAGATGCTCGACGGCATTTTGAAGTCTCTGAGCCCCGGTCAGGCGGAGCTCAAGTTCAAGGACGGCTCGCAGGTCCAAATCATCGATTCGCTCACGTCTGCGCATTCCGCCAGCGTCAAGAAGTTTCAGTACGCCTGTGTTTGTCGACAGGAGAGGTTGATGCTCGTCTGGCACGACGACTTGCAGCACATTGTGCCTATTGCCACGGCCATGGAGGAGAAGCTGCTGTCACTGGTCAGTCTTGATTCATTAGTATCGTGCTATGAAGACTAATTCAGTTTCAGGTCTGGGGAGAAGGCAAGTTGCCGTTCAGCATCCTGAACATGCCGAGCAGCGCCACGTCCATCATGTCTTCCGGTATTTCCAGCCCCAACGGCACCTCGACACCAGCGCTGGAAAAGGCCACCGCCCTGGCGCACGTAAGCGAGGTGGTGGAGGAATTCGAAAAGGACCCCAGCTTGGAACGCCCCGAGTCAGTCGCGCGGCCCGTCACCCGCGCGTCGGCAGTCTTCATCGGGCTTGCTATGTGCCTGTCCATCTGCCTCCTCTTCGGCGCCTTCGCCGGCAAGCTCATCGCCGAGTGCATCCTCGGTGACTCGTGGACACGCCTCGCGCTCATCATACCAATCCCGTTGCTGATGTGCGTGAGTCTCTTCTTTTTTCAAGTAATCTTCACCAACCTCTTCCAAATGATCGGCCCCATCGGCGGCGTTCACACCAACTCGCGGTACTACTCGTGCTATCGCCCTTGTCTTCGTCGCGCCTATGCCGACGGCTTCGTTCCCCCAAAGATCACCATCCAAATGCCCGTCTACAAGGAGGGCATGGACTCTGTCATCGTGCCGACGATCCGCAGTCTTCAGGCCGCCATTTCGTACTACGAGTCGCGCGGCGGCACGGCCAATATATTTGTCAACGACGATGGCCTCCGCGCTGGCTTGTCCGTTGAAGATGCCCAGCAACGACGGGACTTCTACCACGACAACGACATCGGCTGGGTAGCGCGCCCCAAACACAACGGCGAGGAGGGCTTCGTGCGCAGGGGCAAGTTCAAGAAGGCGTCCAACATGAACTTTGCGCTCAACGTCTCGCAACAGGTGGAGACGCGCCTGCAGGAGATGATAGATGCCAAGGTGGCGGCCGACGGCTCCGACATGGTCGATGAGTCTGAGGAGGCAGAGATGTATGAGGCCGCGCTGATTCGTGTGCTGGAAGATAACCCCTTGGCTGAAGCCGACGGCGATATCCGCATTGGCGAGCTCATCCTGATTGTCGACTCGGACACGAGAGTGGTGAGTTTCACAACCTTGCATTGAGCGTTGAACGATGCTGACTTGCACCAGCCCGTAGATTGCCTATTGTATGGCGCCGCGGAGATGTACTTGTCTCCAGAAGCCGGCATTGTCCAGCATTCCACGGGTGTGATGCAGGTCACGGGCGACTACTTTGAGAACGGCATAACCTACTTCACCAACCTCGTCTACACGTCCATTCGTTTCTCCATTGGGTCAGGAGAGTCCGCGCCCTTTGTCGGCCACAACGCCTTTCTCCGTTGGAAGGGTGAGTCTCGCTCAACAGAGTCCCCGCGTAAGAAAGGGAGCCACTAACATCTCTCAGCCATGCAAGACGTCGGCGTCAAGGGCGATACCGACTACGTCTGCTACTGGTCCGAGAGCCACGTCTCCGAGGACTTTGACATGGCACTGCGCCTGCAAATGCGCGGCAACACCATCCGCATCGCCAGCTATCACAACAATGGGTTCAAGGAGGGCGTATCCTTGACCATCTACGACGAGATTGCGCGTTGGCAGAAATACGCATACGGGGTCAGCGAGATGATCTTCCATCCTCTCCACCGCTGGCCCTTCCGTGGCCCCTTTACACCCCTCTTCTACACCTACCTCGGCTCCAACATCATGCTATCTTCCAAGATTTCGATCTTGGCCTACATGTGCTCCTACTTTGCGCTTGGGTCCGCGCTGCTCCTCACTACCATCAACTACTTCATCATCGGCTGGTTCCGCGACGACCTCGCTAGCTGCTACCTCTCCTCGTGGAATGTCTTCATCTCGCTCGTCGTCGTCTTCAACGCCTCCGGGCCGTTCGCCCTAGCCATTGTCCGTTACCGCACCGGCGAACGCTCTCTGCTCGGCTCTCTCGTCGAGAATTTCAAGTGGATGCCCATGATGACCGTCTTCTTCGGCGGCATCTCCTACCACATCACCACGTCGCTGCTCGCCCACCTCTTCCACATCGACGTCCAATGGGGCGCCACCGCCAAGGAGAAGGAGGACAGCAACTTCTTTCAGGAGATGCCCCGCATTTTCAAGACCTTCAAGTACATGTACCTCCTCCTTCTTGGGCTCGTCGGCTGCATGGTATACTTTGGCGCCTTTGCTGGGCCGGACTGGGCCATCACTGACTTTACCTGCATCGTGCCGCTCGCTATCAACGTCGGTCTCCATGCTCTGACACCGATAGTGCTGAACCCGAGCCTGATGGTCTTTAATTACTAAGACGACGTCGCGGACTGGGCTTGATTTACTTTGTAATTTGTTGTATATAATGGGTATCTGGGCGATGCATTGATCAAGAATGGGCCGTACTAGAAACAAGGGACCCTAACATAGACGAGGATCCGAATATAAGGGTTGAAAGGTCACAAGTGGAAAGCTGTGGACCAGATTGTTTCATCGTCCTGAAGCCACACAAGCAACCCGATCGTCACGTAAATTTTTTGAAAGCTCACCAATGGTATCCCGCACTCACACAATCCTTCACGTTACTAGCAGCTCAAAGCAACCTTCATACACCGTCGTAATCTCATGTATTCACCCGCCATACATCATGCCAAAACTAGTCGTCATGCCGGTCAATCGTCATCCACAGCCACGCCGCGGTATTTCTTCTTCTCGCTCTTCGCCCTGCCCTTGAAATGCTTCTTACTCGACCCCATCTGCACGTCCTTTGGATCCAGCCCGTTCTCCAGCGCAATCATGGCCCTTGCCTTTCTGCCGCTGAGGTGCTTCCCGTCGGCACTGCTCGCGGCGCTACCTTGTTCAGTGTACTTGTAATTGAACGGCATGCTCAGATGCGCCTGGGTGTTCTTCGCGTTGAAGAAGCCCTTGTCGAGCTTCTCTGTCTTTGGCCCCGCTGGCAGACTGATGACATCAGGTTCGACGGCATGTGGCTCATCATCCTCTAGGGACAGGGACTGCGTAGCCGTGGCGAGGGCCGCTCGCCGCTTTTCGGGGAGATGGTACTCGTCGTAGAGCTCGGCATTGAACGCGATTGCATCATCAATTCCAGGTGGCGGGTGGACGAAGAGAAGCTTGCCATTGACGTAGTCCTTGAGGACATATCGCGCAGCTCTCGACTCATCAGGCTGACCCAAACCTTGCGTGCGGAACCCTCTCGCTCTGGCGTAAGCACGCAGGAGCTCCGATGCCGTGGGAACACCAGTGCCGCCTTCCTCCAGCGGCCGCATATTGATCTGGATACCGTAAATGGCTTCCAGAAAGCCCTTTGGGATTCGTTGCGTCACAAGCCCGACAGGGCCTGTGTACTCTCTCATCTGGTCAATTGGCAAAACGCCGTTGCAGACCAGGTCCGCCTTGGTGAAGGCAAAGTTGGGGAAGACGAGACCCGGGCAATCGCACAGGATGACGTTGTCACTCAGATGAATGGTCTGAAAGTGCTTCGTCTTGCCAGGCGTCGACGATACGGAAACCTTCTTGGCGCCAATAAGGGCATTGATTGTTGATGACTTTCCGACGTTTGGGTAGCCCACTAGGCCGATTTGCAACTTGTGGTCGGCACCTGTGAGCGTGTTAGTCGTTTGTCCCATGTTTCGGTGTCGAGACTAGTTCCGTACCTGCGCTTTCAGGAGCATATTGGAGGAAAATGTCTTCCAATTCCTCGACGGTAAGAATTTGCGTATCCTCTTCATCGCCAGTGCTCGCGCCACCCTCGTCCTCGCTGTCCTCTTCGGATGACGAGTCTTGATGCACTGCCGGCTGCTTGCCGGCTTTCCTGGAGGGCGGCGGATGAGACGTCTCGTCGGATGCGCCATCCCTGTCTCTTGCCTCGTTCATCTCCTTTGCGAGATGCGCCGAGAAGAATTTGTAGGCGATGCCTGCCCGCCTCAGATGCTGTGCCCAGGCTTTTCGCTGCCTGAGGGACATCATATCCGCCTTGTTGATGAGCAGCAAGTTTTCCTTTTTCGGGTCTACCGCTTTGACATATGACCCGAGATCATCAGAACGGAAGAGCAACGGGTTTCTCGCATCGACAATCTGCACCACCAGGTCTGACCGCTCAATGACTCTCCAGAGCTGCCGCCAGACCTCAATGTTTCGCTCAAAGGGAGTCATCAACAGGTCGTTGTTCTCCTGCAGCTCAGCGAGGCCCCTCCTCCAGTTCAGAAAGCTCTCTCGCTCCAGAACGTCCAACTCCTGCGGGGTGGTGGAGGCATCCCACTTCGGTCTCCTCGGCACGGTCAACTTCGCCTTGTGCATGCGATGCTTTCCTAGCACATCCCGTTCCTCGTGCGCCGACAGCAGATAAGGGTTCTTCTGGTCAGTATGGATGATCTTGACGTTGTTCATCTTCTCGGCTGTGAAATCCGTGCCTGCCAGCTCGGCCGTAGCCAGGAACTCGTCGAGGGCGCCCTGCTCGGTCACGGAGACCATCTTGACCCACGCGGCATCCTGCTTCTCGTTTACCAGATATTGCTCGCCGGTGGCGTGGTTTGTCCTGGTGATCGCTGATGCCTTTTTCCTGTCCCCTCCCTTGTGTTTGCCGAAGCGATCATTCATCAAGGTGTTGCCGAGCCCCACGCTCTTCTTGGACTTTGCCAGCACCATCTTGAAGAATCTGGCTCAGGAGAGAGCCTGTGCTGAGGTGATGAAAGATTGAAGCCAGTCTTTGCGGAGACAGACACGCTTCGTACAATCACGAAAGCCAATGTCCGTGGTCTCCGTTGTTGATGTGTGAAAGAATGAGATTGAGAGTGAGCCCAATTTGGCGCTGAATAATGCGTCACGATGGAGGGGCAAATTTTCTGCGATTGAGTCACAATGTCCTTTTCGCACTGTACAGCTGGGTGGGACATCGCTGCTTTTCGACAGTGTTATCTAAATCCGGACTGTGTCTAGCAGGGTCCCAAATTTTGTGATCGCAGCCCAACTTCCATTCCCACTTCATCCTGTTCCACCACGGCAGCCTCAGCACCAGTCGAACCATCGCTAAAATGCCTCGAGGAAAGTGGATGTAAGTTTGATCTGCTTGTCTGTCAAATGCATGTCGCCGCTGACTCCAATAACCTGCAGCGACAAGAAGACAGCCCAGCACTTTACGCTGGTGCACCGTCCGCAAAATGACCCTCTGATCCACGACGAGAATGCGCCGTCCATGGTGCTGAACCCGACCCAACAGAAACCCGGCTCCTCGAAGGTGAAGCATCTCGATGATCTAGCGTCAGAATTCGGCTCGGACGCTGCGGGCATTCGAGCAAACGAAGGCGAGGCGGCATCCTTCGGCGTGTACTTTGACGATTCCGAATATGACTACATGCAACATCTGCGCGACCTCAACTCTGGGGGCGGCAATGTTGTTTTTGTCGAGGCCGAGTCTGCCACCAATAAAGGAAAGGGAAAGCAGAAGCAGTCTTTGGAGGAGGCGCTGGAGCAGATGAACCTTGAACAAAGGTCGGGCGACATGCTCGACGAGGAAATCCTTCCCTCCAAGAATTTGACGAGGACGACGTACGAGGCTCAACAAGAAGTTCCAGACTCTATCAAGGGATTCCAACCCGACATGGACCCTCGATTACGAGAAGTGCTCGAGGCTTTGGACGACGATGAGTATGTGGACGAGGACGATGATATTTTCCAACAGCTGGCAAAGGACGGACGGGAGCTTGACGACTTCGAATTCGAGGACGCGCAATACGATGATGACGAGGAAGGCTGGGAATCGGATGACACAGCGAAGCCCATCAAAGAATACAACGAACAGATACCGGAACTAGTAAAGGCACCAATGGAGCAGCCCGATGAAGGCCCATCACAGGATTGGATGGAAGACTTCAAGCAGTTCAAGAAGGAACAAAAAACAGGACGTGCAACCGCTGCTCCCGCACATTCTGAGATGCAGTCGGCTTGGACAACAACTACAAATGGAGGCAGGCGGAAGAAGCGCAAGGGCGCCATGACGGATGCCTCCAGCTACTCGATGACCTCCTCTTCACTTGTGCGGACAGAGCAGATGACACTGTTAGACGAAAGGTTCGACAGGATTGAGGAGAGGTACAATGAGGATCTGGACGATGACATGGGCTCCGTTTCTGCGGTGTCGACTGCATCGAGCGTTGTGGGACCTGTCCGGGGCGACTTTGACGGCATTCTAGATGATTTCCTCGGCAGCTACACCAAGCCTGGCAAGCGCACATCCAAAAAGTCCAAGGCACAGACTGGCCTGGAGCAGCTGGAGGAGATCAGAAGAGGATTGGGCCCGGCGCGTATTCGTGGGCGGTAATAGTGTCTAGTGCTGGCGAATAAATCAAGCGTTGATCTTCTTACACGAGATGGAGTCGTAGCCGCAACCTGTGTGGACGTCGCTCAGCATCTCTGGCATATCTTCCGACATCTGTTGACGTTTAAAAACTGAATGCAATAGTAAGGTGTTGGTGGTCGGCAGCCGAGTCATTAGTCGCACTTCGGAGTTGGGTCCGTTGTCCAAGTTCGACAGCCCAAATTCCAATCTCCAAAGCTCGAAACCGCAACAAGGACGATCTCTAGCACAACGCCCAGATTTGCATACATGTGAGCTTGTATAAGGCGCAAATTGTGGGAAAAGGAGGATCTAAGCTCTCAAACACTGCCGCTGCGGCTGGAGGGGTATCGTGCGGAAGAGCGAGGTGCAGCCGGTCACGTGAGCCTGCCAGCGAGCTTGGAGCTGTTGAACGATCGTGAACAGCTTCCCCAAGACCCATTCAAGCGCGCAGCAGCTTCCACCATACACCCGCACGCTGCCTCCTCCATCGCACAACAGCCGGAACGCCGACTCTTATTCCCCATGCCCTAACGAACGCACTGGATGAATGCAACACCCGTTGCATCATCAACCTAAATGTTTTCGACACTCGGCGAAGCAACGCGCCAGTCGGCGGCCGCGCCCAACCCCTTCGCCAGCAGCGTTGCCGGCGGGAGCAGTGCGTTCGGCTTTAATGGTGCCGCTGGCAGCAGCGGCAGCAGAAACCCTTTTGCTCCCCAGAAGAGCAATCGAAAGACCCAGGATGGACGAGGCAGCGCTTCCAACGGCGCCACCAACAGCGCTAACGCTGGCGACGGAGGCAAGCACAAGGCGAAACGCGGTCGCGGAGAGAAGCGCGAGCACATCGGCGGCAAGCAATTAAGACGCCATGGCGGTCGCATCGGATCGCTTCCAGATGATTCCAATGATTCGCATGCGTTGCAAAAGTCTTACAGCTCCGACGGCTCTTCCACGTCTCTTCCCCGATCGCAGTCGGCCACCTCCCCAGTCCGCGACGCCAAGCCTGGCGTTCCCCAAAATTCCGTCGCTCCAACTTTTCTCCCTCCCCGAGTCGAGCCGAAGCAAGCGGCACGATCTGACGACCCCTTTGCGAAGCGGGTATACAAAGCGTTGGATGAGGCGGGCGTACGTCCGCCTAAGTGGCCATCAAAGCCTGGAGAGCAGAGCAGCCTCCCTCAGATGTCCGCGTTCAAAGACAAGCATAGGGCATACCGAGACAAGGCCCGGGCGGTGCTGATAAATGCTAACCTCATCGACGACCCCGATAAGCGCAAGAGACTCAGCGAGGCAATAGAATTCAAAGGCATCTGCGAAGACCTGTGCCCGGAGTGGGAGAAGATTTGCAGGATCACCGAAAATGAAGTCAAGGCTGTTGAGAGGGACCCAAAGACTGGGACGACTCTTCTCAACAGAATGGTAAAGCAACTGGCACGATCTGCTGCTGGTCAAGAGGCTCCTTTGCCGACTGACGTGCGGTCCGTTGCGGCTCTTAAACGTTCGCTTGACTACTTGATCGATGGGCTATTATACAGAGACGACAACATACGCGGTCTGCACGCCTACATCTGGGACCGCACGCGCTCGATCCGACGCGACTTCGCATTCCACTCATCCATGACGAAAGAGGAGCTGAGAACACAGATCCTCATTTTTGAGAACATCGCCCGATTCCACGCCGTGTCTCTGCACGTCATGTCGATCCTTGCCGCAGAAGATGAAGGTTTCTCGCCGTCTTTTGAGCGTGAACAGCTTGGAAAGACCCTTCTATCATTGCGAGACTTGTACGACGACTGCAATCTTCAAGACATCAAGTGCGAGAATGAGGCCGAGTTTCGCGCATATTTCCTCCTATTTCACGGCCGCGATCCAGCCATTGTGGATACCCTACAACGCAATTGGAAGCCACAGCTTTGGCGTGATTCGGATGAGATAAAGACGGCAGTGTCTTTGATTGAGGCGATGCACAATACCCAGGATATCCACGGGTCCCTCAAAACACTTGAGGACAAAAAATGGGCTGGCCCTCTCATGGCTGCTGAGACCACGCCTGTGTCCTACCTCGACATGGTTGAGGATGTCAGGATATCATACATCATGGCCTGCATCGCCGAATGCCATTTTAGCCACGTTCGACAAATGGTTTTGGAGGCTGTGCAACGATCTCTGTCCAGGCCCAAAGGCGAAGTTCAGGACATTACTGCCAACGCGCTGAATGAGCTTCTTCGGTTTGATGAGGTTCAGGAAGCTATACAATTCGCAGAGGCTCACGGCTTCGAATTTGCTCCAAGCCCTGACGGCGACCTCGGACTTCAGACTTTGAAGCTGACGGCCAAATCGCGGCTTCGTTATCCCAAGCTTGGGCACCAGTATTCCAAGAAACTGGTGGAGAAAAAGAGAGGAAATCACTCCCTTGCGATGGCCATTCGTCGTACACTGTTTGAGGGCGTTGATGGAGCTGGGCATTCGGCCAATCTGGTCGATGATGAAGGAAGCCTATTCATGCAGGACGAGAATAATGAATCTGAGCCGTCAGCAAAATCACTGAAGCCAGAAGCACAAGCGCAAGCGTCTTCTTCATCCGGACCACGCAAGGTGTTTCCTTCTAACAAGGCTTTCATCATGGAAGGTATGGCCATAATCCAGAGCGTTTCTGGGTAAAGAGGACCAGTGCTAAGTTTGAACCCAGACTCTTCGGACGACGAAGGGCCTAACGCCAAGCCAAGAGCTAAATTGCCAACGTTTGAGGAGATAAAGGCGATGGACAAGAGTTCCTATGCTCAGACCAGTCGACTTTTTGCCCCTGGCGGTCCGCCATCCGCCAACTCACAGCCCGCCAAGCCCAATATATTTGCGACTCCTCAAAAACTTCCAGACTTTGTGCTTACACACAATTCAGCCGTCGAGGCATCAACCACGTCGAATCCATTTGCGTCGTCTTCTCTCCCGAGCGGTAGCACAGTCCAGTCAAGCGATAACAAGCCGGGCAACCTCACGGAAACAAAGACAAACCCTTTTGCCAGTGCCATCAAGCTTGGTGGGGGCGAAGCAATGTCTGGCACAAACCAGATGGGCACATCTGTTCCAGACAAGCCAGACGCATCCAGCACTGTGTTTCAACCCGGCAGCCTGGCAGCGGCCGCAAAGGAACAAATATCTGCGGGCTCTGCTCAGCCTGCTGGTGGCCCGGGACCAACAACTGAGAAGTCACCTTTCGGTTTGGCCCAGTCCAAGGCAAGTCCATTTCCATCATTTCCAATGCCTGCGACCAATGTAGCTACAAACAGCACGCCTTCAACGTTGGCCACCCCTGCGACCCAAACCCCTTCGGGAATCTTGAGCAACAATAAGCCGGCTGAGCCCGTTGCACCAGGGGCATTTGCAATGTCTACCATCGTGCCACCGTCTGGTGCCTTTGGAGCAGCAGCTTCAAATGAGCAAAAGCAGCCTGTGCTGAATAAAAAATTTTCATCACAGCCAACTGTCGATGTTCGTGGCCAGGATCTCAGTTCAAGCTTTATCGCAGCACCGTCAGTCCCTGCGTTTGGCCTGTCACCGCCCAACATTCTAGGCGTGGCAAAGCAGACTGCGCCAGGCGTTCCACAAAGCTCGATGGATGCTATTAAAGGAGCAACGGAGGCTGTGCCTCAACGTATTGCCGCTTCAGGGACAACTTCAGGTGGCGTCGACAGAACGTTCAGCAGTGTGGCGACCACACCACTCGCCAAGTCCACACCTGGGGCCGTACAGGGTCCCGTCGGCCCAGCACGGGACCTGCTGGGTGACTTCAATGAGTGGTACGTGAAGGGCGACAATGGTCTTCTGTCAGACTTTTTGGTGGAATCGATCAAATGGATTACCGACGAGGCATTTCAAAAATTCGAGAGGGAAAGCGAGGAGAAGAGACTCCGCGAAGAGGAGGAGCGCACCAACGCGGAAATTAAGAGATTCCGCGTGTACAACCTATCTTTGAAGTTCTTTTATCGTTGGAAGCGGAACGCCAGGGAGAAACGGCTCCGCGAAGTGCGACGAAAGGGCCGCGAAGAAATGCGAGCCTTTTACGCAGCACGACAAGCTACTGAGCGCAAGACCAAAGAGGGGGGAACGGATAAGATGGTCGCAAAGGGTCAAGCTACCAGCGTTGCTGCGAACCATTCAGACGAGTTCTTAAGCCTGATGAAGAGCAGGCGAGCGTCGAAGCGTGAAGCCAGGCAATCTTTGCTCGAAAGTGGCGTTTTGTCCGGTATGGATGAGGAACGAGAGGCGGTTGAGATCATTGTTGGAGATGAGTACCAGTCGCCTTTGCCATCTGAACACAGAAATTCGTACGCATCATCGCCTGGACACCTGGGATCTCCGAGCCCGGCACAGAAAGGAGGCGCCAAGACGCGAGCTCTGCGCGACGCCTACTTGGACAAGACTTCACGAGATTCGACTCCAACCTATCTGAAAAAAGAAGGTCCAAAGACCCGTGCTTTGCGACAGATGTATTTTGGTCAGCCCGAAAGGTTCCGGCGCTCGCTGCCCTCTATGGCATCGACGAGAGACAGTCCCGAGAGCAACAAGCGTTCCAGCAATGCCTCTTCTCGCTGGACCCTCAGGGCCATGGGGATTGTGCAGCTGCCCGACGGTACGGCTATGCCTGAAACTTTGGCTCGCGAAATAGCTTCCGGCACACAACGATACGCGCGACCGGTGTCACCGTGGCAATCCAGAAGACTCTCGGCCACTCAAGCAATCGACTCGGAGGGGCATTCTCTCACGTCACCCAGCCGGGTGGGGTCTGGCTCGCATACTGCTGCAGGGACGACATCGGTCAAAAAGAGACAACGGTCCACAGATGATGGCGACGGGGCCATCGGGACTGGTAGCACGACGAGCAATTCCAACAAGCGACTCTTGAGCGAGACGGAGCGGCAAAGGACGGCAGCCACCAGGGAGACGTCGCCGAGCAACAAAAGGAAGAGGTTTGTCGATGACGACGACGACGAAGCGGCGATAGACAGCTCTGAAGATGGCAGCTCGCACAAGCGAATGTTGAGCAACGCTGCAAAGCTCAGGATGGAACTCCAGGCCATCAGGGCCGAGTTGGAAGAAGGGAAGGACTGGTACAAGGCGCAAAATGACCGGCTTCGAAGCGAGTCCGAAGCTCGAACACCGTGGTACGGTGACAGCATATAACGGCGTTGGGAAAGCGAGCATTAGGCATGCAGTTGCTTGACCAAGGGATTGCTCTTTTGTCGCTTTGGCAACAGAGAATTGTGTTTTGTTCAATACATTGTGGACTCGTCAGATACCCATAGAGTTGGATGGCGCGGCATCCAGTTGTCACGATTGCAGGGAGTTGGTGGTTTTCTTGTCCTTTTTCCTTTTTGTTTTCTTGGCTCACGATTCTTGCCATATTCCTCTCTTTTCATGTTTTGTATAGGCTTGGCGAAATCGCATGGCGCGGCGCAGCATGCATGAATCAAGGTTTTGATGGCAAAAAGGTCGAGAAAAGGTCGAGAAACAGATCCAATTTGAATTCGTCACGGATGTGACATTTTGTGACAGATACACTCCTGCTGCCACGAAGTTGAATGAAATGATTCAATGGCTTTATAGCTTCACAGATTCAAGTCATGCCTGCATATAATTACCCAAGAGCATTCGGCATTTTGCTTCCGTGTTCCTAATCGGAGCCCAGCAACCATGTGCCTTCGTCGCAATCCTGACGTCTGAGGTAACTAGTGTAATGTGTGCGAAGAACGGGAACGAAGTTTGGTATCGTGTATCACCTCCTGGGTGGCGGCGCAAAGCAGGTCTGAATCTTGGTGCTCTGGGCCGGCGGGCCGGCACAGTTCCGCCCCTTTTGCCTAACAAATTTCCTGGCAAGGTTGGCCTCCGGGCTGTCAGGTGGCGACCGGGAGTGATCCGCAGCGACAGAGCCAGTAAGTACGGGACTCGACATCATGACGGGTGATCCCCTGGGCATGTACAGCGCATGGCTTAACAGCCCTGCGGTGGACCGGGTAGATGTAGTAGATGTTGGCGTCGTGTACTCATCATCCCTGGGGGTCCATCGCGGGGATGTATGGGCCGGAGCTGGCGCCGGCAGACTGGTCACGATACTCGCTGGCTTGGTCTGCCTCATGCCTGGACCCCTCTGATTGCTCTGTGCAGTCCACAGTTCCGGTCTTGCATTGACCTCGGGACTAACAGCTGAGCGGTCCATATACGGCGGCTTCTCGTCAAAGAACCGGTCCTCGTCATACTCCTCCTCCCGCTCCTCAACTTGCCGCTCATCCTCGCCCCCGTATGTGAAAAAATTTCCCGTGCGTGGCGTCTTACAGCGGAAAGACAGCGCTGATACCCGTGCCGCGCGGTTGCGCCGCTTCCGCAGCTGCACGAAGACGCAGCCTACTGCGAGAGCGAGAACGATGAATCCGGAAATGGCGATACCAGCAATGACGGGGGTAGACAGCGGCGGTTTGGATGGATTGGAAACAGCTGAAGCGGAGGCGGCAGGGGACGAGGGCTGTGTGGTCTGGATACTTGTGTTGGAGAAGACGGTATCGTTGAGGCCGAGGATAAGACCTGGGGCGGGTTTCTGCTTGCAGCCTGCTTCGAGAGCAACGAGGACTACATGACTGTATAAGTGAAGGGCGCTCAGTGCGGTTCGATGGAAAGGATTCGTACAGTTGGAGAGGTAGGCACGCGAGCCATCAGCCTGCACGCACTGCAGACAGCTATCGTAGTACTTGCCCGTGACAATGCCACCATCAGCGTCACAATATCCAAAGCGCTCTTTCGCCTCCAACGGATCCTTGACGCCGTCCTTCAGTGCGTCGCCAAGTCGTCCACACGCCTCGGACGTCATGCACGGATTCGAACCCACGCCAGTTGCATTTGGGTATCCCAAGACGCAGTAGTCGAAGGCATACCGCAGATTGTCTACACCACTTCATCAGCATGGATCCTCTGGACAGAAACTTCAGATGAACGTTGAAAACAAAGAGTGCCGTACACAAGAACCACGCCTGGTCGCTCTCACCGCCCTGCGCAAAGGCGCTGTTCTGTAGACAGCCCACGCAACGCTGGAACTTTTCCCCCGGCGGCGAGCTTCGCAACTCGCCGTCCTCGCAGACAATATCCTCGCTGCGCGTGCTGGATGAGTTCGGGTCCGAGGGGTCGAGGTCGGGCGAGTCGATGCAGAGGGCCGCACATGGCGAGTTGGCCGTGACCTGCAGCGCCGACGTCGACGCCGATAGCGCGGCGAGGACAAGCAGCAGAGCGGACTGGGAAGCCATGTTGTCACACTCTTCTTCAGCGACAACAACCTATCGTGTAATACCTATGCCCCTTGCAGACGCTCAAGAGAGTACAGCAAAGCTATCAAACATACGCCACAGATTATAAAAAGAAGTACAAGGTACAATTTGAACCGAGAAGCAGAATTACGGCGTGTGCCAGACACGTCGAATACAGCAGAATAGGCTAAAGACGATACAGCGAGCGACTTTTCGAAACAGAGCACGCAAAGCAAAGAAACAGACAGCCAACAACGAAGGAAAGAATCCATGAGGCCGCAACGGAGAGTATATGCAAGTAGAAACCAACCACGATTCTACCCACCTTCCCAACAACACTTACCACATCGCAATCTCCCCTACCGCCAATGCCGCCTTTCATCACACATCTTAACGTCCCGTGTTCAAGCGGCAGTCGCACAAAGAGGTGCCGGTCTCAAAACGGGCGGCAAGCAGTCTCAGGCCGACGAATCGGGTCTGCGTGCTGCATGTGGCAGGGGAAGCCCGAGTGTTATGCGGCTGGTAAGATGGTTCGGCGCTTAGCTAGGTCGCGTGGGTGGATGGCTTGCTTGACGAGTCACCACCACGCGCAGCGTCACCAATACGCAAGAGAATGATATCAGACAGAAGAGAAGACCAATCAACGCCAAAAGATCTCTCTTCGCGTGCTGAAGGAACCAGCCGCATTGCTAGCGAACATGATCGGCCGACAGCCAACACAGAAGATTGCATGCAGCCCCCGGCGGCATCAGGCTTTTGAGTTCCAGACGTCACAGAACCTGAGTTTGCCACGGCTCGAGGAACCACCAACTTTCTTCCTATCACGCAGGAGGTTGCGCCAGTGACTGAAAGGGCCCCGGTTCTACATCGTACCAAGTCACAGGCAGAACGCTCGGCTGCTTTTATGATGTCCAATGTTGTGAGCCTCCTTCTACTCCCGAAATTTTCGTACCAAAAACGCCAGTTGCCACAGCCAGAAAAAAATATGGTACAGCACGACCGTCTCCATATCGACAAAAGATAGCAAGAATCACGCGGTGCTCCCTCTGAACCTCCACACCCTTAGTCGCTGTCATCCGAGTCGGCCTCGCCCTTGGCAGCCTTCTTGGCCGCCTTGGCGGCCTTCTTCTCAGCCTTCCGTCGTTTCCGCTCAGCCTTCTCATCAGGCGTCTCGCCCTCGTGCTTCTTTCTCTTCTTCTTGTCGCCATCCTCGGCAGGCGTCTCGGGCTGAACAATCTCCATCTTGGTAGTCTCCTCGACAACAACCTCCTTCTTAGGCGTCGTGGCAGCGGCAGCGGCAGCAGCAGATGCATCCGGTGCGCTATAGTCCTGGTATCCCGCGGTCCACTTGGCCGGGGTGGCGTCGTTGGCTCGGCCGTACTTGTCCAGCTTGCCATCGGCCTTGAGCTTCTTCTTCTCGAGGGCCACAGGGCCGAGGCCCCATCGTCGCGGGTACAGATCGCGCTCCATGATGCATCGCTTGACCTTGGCGACGACTCCATGATCACACGTGGACATCTCCACAGTAGACATCTGAGCAATACCCAGCGCAATAGCCTCTCCCTTGGTGGTCATCAGAACGACCTCCTCGTGGTGCTCGATACCAGACTCTGTCATGATACTGTTAGTGACCGAACCACTTCATATTCTGCAGTAGGCGGGCGCATACCATATCGCAAGAGACCAGGAAGCATGAGCTTAGCACCGTAGCACACGGCATTGACGGCACTGTCCTTGACGACCAGGCGCTTGTAGGAGGTCAAGAGGGTCTCGAGGGGCGAGATGACCTTGCGCAGGTAAGACTCGTCGCGAGTGTTGTCCATCATCCACTGCGCGTCGAGGACGTCGTGCAGCGTGACCAGCTGCTTGGACTCGTCCATGGCACCGCTTCGCACACGGCGCAGCTCCTGCATGTGGGCGCCAACGCCGAGCAGCAGACCCAGGTGCACGCACAGAGTTCGGATGTAGGTACCGGCCTCGCAGCTGACCCAGAAGACACCCAGGTGGCGGTCGTTGTCGAACTCGATGAGCTTGCTCTCGTGGATGGTTCGGATACGGAGCTGTCGCTTAACGGCGGAGATCAGGGGAGGACGCTGGAAGAGAGCGCCGGTGAGAGTCTCGAGGGCACGGGCGAATTGGGCCTGGCCACCAGGCACCTTGTCGTGGAGACGGATGACGCAAACGTATTCCTTTCCGGCGCCCTGCTGAGACTTGACGAGACGGGTCGCGCGGTCAATGCAGACAATCAAGCAGCCCGTGACCTTGGGATCGAGGGTACCGCTGTGGCCAGTCTTTTCGACGCTATTTCACCGGGGGTTGTTAGTGTGAGATCTTGTGGAATCAGATAACAGGGCCACTAACCGGAGCATGCGCTTGACCCAAGCGACGACCTCGTGACTGGATGGGTTCGAGGGCTTGTCCAGGTTAATGACGCCAGAGCTAATGTACGACTTGATGTCGCGCTTCAGCGGGGAGCAGCCGTTGGGGATCGGGGTGAAGTGCCCCGTGCGGACGAGCACTGCAATCGCACCATCCGTTAGCAGAGTTGCCTTTGAGGGCACCCCGCCAATTGACGCCTAGACGGCGCCAATCCAGCGGAGCAGTGACAGTTCAGCACTCACGCTTGTCATAGTTCTTGAGGAGCAGCGGCCACGAGCTCGTGTCCAGGGCTGGGGTCACGGCCTGAGGCTTGATGGTGTACTCATCCTCCTTCTTCGTGACGTCCATGGTCATCTTGAATGCGGAGGAATCCAATCTGATGATGTAACCGGGCCCCTGCTGGAAGTAGGGTAGCACTCGTGTGGGAAGACTCGACGAGGGCGGTGCTTGCAGGCTCGAGGTGACGATAATCTTCCTGCCCGGTGTTTGTGGTTGGAAGCTTCCGAATTTTTTTTTGCGAGTCGCTGCGTGTGGGGGCACTGAGCCTCGCGATGCTGGTGGCGCTAGTTCATGGGCTAGTCCGCTTTCGACAATCAGTGCATTCAAGCCACTTCATCAGCCACACAATCAATTTGGCTTGCCACCTTGATTCTAGGTACAAGTAACGCGCTGTTCGTCACATTCATTATTACATTCGAGCTTGCAACGAGAGTCCCGTTACATGGGTCTGTTAGCCGTCTAGGCTGTATAGTCAACAAGAGAAATATTCCAGTGTACATGCAGCTTCCCGCCCGTGCCCTGTGGCGGTAGGTCTAGACTCCAAACACCTTGCCAAATTCATCTGCCGCCTGCTCAAAACAACCATTGCGTACCTCATATTATTTCAGTCAATTGCGCGTCTAGAACGCATTGCCGCTCCTTGCATCGTGTTCGTTCAAGGCGTACTGCCTCGGTGGGCTGTTGGTCCCCCTCCCATAGCCCGGGTGGCCCAGCACCGGTGTCTCGCCATGAGGCATGCGCGCGAATCCCTTTGAACTGCCGCTCTCTGCACTGTCGACTTCGTGCATTTCATATGCTTCCTCCCGGTCCTTGCCCTTGCCGTCAGAGGACGGGGCGGACCAGTGACCACCGCTGTTTTCGCCGAGAGCCGTGCCCAAGTTCTGATGTCTGCCGAGTGCAGCGTGTGGCCACTGCATGTTCTGCCCCTCATAGTCGCCAACCGGGCTGTTGTACTGGCTAGAGTATGGCGAAACGTACGTGGGGAACGGCCTTTCGGGGCTTACAGTCGAGGGCGAGTCGTCCCAGCTTCGAAGCGGTTTTTGACTCAGGGGAGTGTCATCCCATCCTCGGAAGGGTTGTTGACTGGATGGTGTTTCGGCCATGTCGCCTCTGTTCGGGGCTTGCCCTGATGGCCAACCTTGTTGAGCACATGCAGCTTCCAGCTTCCGCAGGTAGGCCCTTCTTCTACGCTTTCCATTCAAGACGACGCCGCAACCGAGAATCATTAGGAGAAAGACAAAGCCGCCGATGCCGATGCCCACTTTGGCACCCAAGTTAAGCGACCCTTGATCGAACCACTCTGGGTTGACAGAGGGCGTGGGTGACGGGGCTGTAATGTTGACCTTGTCGGAGGAGAAAATGTTACCCTCGAGGCCAATCAAGGTGCCTGGTGCTGGCTTCTGTGCGCATCCAGCTTGAAGGGTAGTGATGACTACAAGCGTCTGTCAGTCACGACCTCATAACGACGATACTCCGGCAGATGAGTCCACCCACAGTTGGCCAAGTAATCATCATCTGCTGCCTGGAGGCAGTCTGTGCAACCCTTAAAGTCGACGCTGTCGCTGACTGGCCATTGGTCGCAGTATTCATAACTCTTGTAGTGGGAAGAGAGGTTTTTATATTCGACCGCGTCTCGAAAAGGACCACAAGCTTTGCTGCAGCCGACGTCAGCTCCAGCGTCAGCTCAACGGCGCTACTATTCAGCCCTACCTTGTGATGCACGGGGTGTTGACGACGTTTTTGTTGTCGGGGGCGCCAAACAGGCAATATGAAACTGTGTATCGCAGGTTGTCTGCAAGAGTTGGGCATAGTCAGCGCATATGGTCGCGACAAAAGGCCGCGCCGGGCAAACGGTCACATACACAACATGGACTGCACGTCGCTGTCGTTGTTCTTGTGATATGCGCTCTGCATTTCGCATTGCACGCAACCCTGGAACAGCTGCCCTGTTGCGCCGGAGAAGCTGCTCTGAGGGCAAACAACATCGTCCGGCGACGTCGAGTCGAGAACATTGCCGCAATTGGTCGAGCACGGGGAACCCGGGGCGACGAGAATCGCGAGTGCCCTCGGCAGGGCGCCGAGGATGATTGAGGCTGTGGGAAGCCGCAGCATCTTGACAAACTCGGCGACTCGTCTCGAGGGGCTTGTTTTCTCCTATCGACAACCGGGATTCTGAACGTTGAAAAGCTCACGCTTGGGCCGACCGCGTTCTGGGTGATGCTGCATAACACCCACCAGTGTTCATGGACTGAAGAGGTGTTGGCGATGTCGTGACGGCCTGATGCCTGATATACGCTCGTGCGTTACATCCAGGTGCTGTCTCGGCGCCCAAGACGCGTTGGTTCTGCCATGTAGGTACTATCCTGGTGTAGCATGCAAGCCGGAGCGCTTCGACGACTTTGTGGGATAATACGAAATCACAGAGGTTGGGCCGAGAGGGGGAGGCACGGCATAGCTGGGTTCCATCAGTCCATCAGCATTCGGCGCACATGCGTCAGATGCACAATACACTCCAGAAAGGGCCTTGCAACAGCGCTTGCAGCCCTCGTACTCGCGCTGTTTGGCCACAGACATCCCTGTCCAGACGATGCCGGTGACGGGTTGGAAGCCGGGGGCCGTCTTTCGCTGGTACGGGGTGGGGACACGGGGGGTTGTCTGCCACGGCGCTTCGAGCGCCAGTCAACGGCCGGCGATGGTCGCACGGCTGCAAAGACCCCTGTCCCCATTCACGTTCCTTCTGTACGATTCGCGACCGGATTGGCCGCCGGCAGCCAGTGAGACACCAATGCGGTCGGGCCCCTCCGTGCCGCTCCCGCTTGCAGGTTCGAGGAACCCCGGTAGGCCATCCCATTGTATCTTTTCGTCCGTCACATCACCCGATGAAGAAGGTAGCTTGTTCCTTGTGTCGACTTCCTGATGGCGACCGCATCTTGGGGGCTCTCCGCCCCAGATTCCCGTGCGGATAAGTTTTGCTGAGCCCGCCCGCGTTTGGTGCCGTGACTCCCTCGGCTGTAGCCTTGCTCCGGCCCCCATGGCGGCCGTTTATGCCGGCCTTCCGGACCGTAGCCCGTTGCTCTTCCCTGTTGGGACGCGACTTTGGCTCTGCACGGGATAGATTCTCGCCAGTTGCTTGATGCTTGACGGACGCCTTCCGGCGCTTTCATCAAATGGCGGAAGCGCTTCTCGTACGTCATGTTCGCTTACTCGTGGTTGGATCATCGAGACTCCGGTCAGGCAGCGTATCCGTGGCAAAACTAATTGTAATTACTTGAAACTCAATAGCGAAAACTCCATCCGTGACACTCTGTGCAGGAATCTGATTACTGGTCCCCATAACCTGGAATCGAGCAGGAGATAGAACATAGGCGTAGCCTGCGCCTTATCCATGAATACCGACTAGGTCCCGTCCCCAAGAGGTCTCAAGCCCAAATTGTCATCCATGTAACCGTTAGTGATGTTCGTAACATTTCAACGTTTGAGGAGCACCATGGGCACAGGGGTCTTTGGGCCTTGCTTCAAGCCGACGCGAGGGGCTGTCGAAGCAGACCTATTTGCAGGCCGATCGTAGTCTTGAGTTACCCACTGCTCGACCATCCTGTTGGTCCTCATCTGTCTAGGCATAGCGGCTGGTGGGCTGATCCTTTCCCGCTCTGCAGTACTCGCGATTACTCTGGGCGCCGAGCCATCGCGAGTCCGTTGCCGAAATGGCATACCTTCTTGGAGCCTCGACTTTGACTGGCCGCTTCCGGGCCGCTTCTGCCGTGAGGGAGTCTGCTGGCGGGCTCGCGAGCGAGAGCGCGAACCATGTACTGGGCAATTGGCGGAGGGATATTCCTCAATTAAGTGAAACTGTGCGAGGTTGACAGGCTCAGCAGAAGCTCCGCGTGATCTCTTTGGGGTAATTTGCACTCTGGAAGAGTGATGCTGCTCTTTTGCAGGTCTCTCAACTGTGCGCTGACGACCCCTGCTCAAGTCTCTCTGTATATGTTTGGGAAGAATCTCGGCCTCCTCATAGCCGGAGTGGATGTTCGTACTCTCGATCTGCGGTCGCGGAATAATCACAGCATCTCCGGTATTACGTCGTCCACGCAGTCGACTCCGAGAGACTGGTTGAAGTATAGGAGGTTCCAGCGCACCCGGGTTGTAGTAAATCTCTTGCGGCGCCTGGTTCGAGGAGGGCAGGTCGGCACTCATCGTGGCAGCAGATTCCACGGCAAAAGTCATTTGTGCACCTGATTCTGGACAATTTTGTGCAGTTCCGCACCTCGAGCCTGAGCCCCCATGGGCGTTGCGCATCCCGGATGTCGCTCGAGCGAAAGGTGAATGTGCCTGATGTCCGACTTGGTCCTTGGCGATGAATGGCGAATAGCCTCGTGGTAAGTCCACCTCATCTTTCTGTGCGATATCTTCCAATTTGCGGCATATTGCTTCAAAGTCAGGCGGATCTTTTGCCCAAAACTTTGAACGTTCCTTTTTCTTTGTTCGATCCACACGATGAGCTTTGAGCGGTCGCTTATGTTCGAATTGGGGCCTCGAGATTTCCTTTGCCTTCACGTAATCCATAGGGCTTTCCACAAGGTCTATCCAATTCTCAATTCTCTTCGATGAGTCTTCGCGTGAACGATTTATTTCTTCCTCCTCCCTCTCTTTTACTTCTTCCTCCATTCCCTTCTCTTCTTCTTCCTCCTCCTCTTCTCCCGGTCCTTGCATCTTTCCTTGCATACTGGGCCGTTCACCGGATCGGTGAGGGTACGCCAGGCCAGCGGAGTCTAATGCAATGACAATGTCATCAACGTCGTTGCGTCGGATTGAAAGGCCATCTATTGCTGCCACTGGAAGGCGAGATGAGATTTTTGTGTGCCGTGGAGGGAGCTCCATGGACGACGTATTGTGCGAGTTTGACTCGCTGGAAACCACATCAGGCTCGAACTCAGACCCGTCGCCGCTTTGCAAGGTTTCTTCAGTGACTTTGGGTGCAAAATGGCGAATAGATGTGTGTATAATGCTGCGTTCGGCATGGTGCTGTGGCGCGTAATTATTCATGGTTTTCGGAAGAAGCGCAGTCCTTGGCTTGCTGAAACCATCGTCTCGATATGATGGCTGATATGTCGTTTGGGGCAACTTGTTCGGCGTGTCATTTTCCTGAGCCGATGAGCATGGTTCGAGGTTGTGAGAATTTACTGCAGAGGATTGACCTTTGTGACTCGATTCTGTCGCAGTAGGTGCCCCCGAACTGGTCACGAAGTTCCGTTCCGGGCTATATGTGCGAGAAGGAAGCGTTAATTCCTCTTCTTCCATGGACTGAGGTTCATCCCCATTGGCCAGTGTGTTTTCTCCTTCCGGGCGATAAACCAGTTTCGCATAAGGGGGGTCATCCGTGTCAACAACCAACAGGTCTTTCTCGCCACGTCCGAGCATGCCGTACACTCGAACCTCACCTGACTGGATACCGATGACGGCACTGGTGCCCGCATAGGTCGCCAACCCTTCGGTTCCGGTGCGGTTAGCGAAGACGACAATGACTTCTTGATTTGACTCAATTCGGATAATGGGTTCCAGGCGTGCCACCCAGTACATCAGAGTTTGCATGTCTGGCTCTTGAGGCGTTTGAAGAAACGCGTCCGCGTCCTCTTTTGTAAGCCATGCGCAAGAGAGAATTATGAGATGTGCCCCGCATTCCAGAGCGTATCTTGCGAATTCGAATTTGTCCCACGGAGCCTGAAATCTGTGGGGACTATTTCCTGTCAGCACATAACGCAGGATTCTACCAAGAGTGGTTGGGGGCTCACTTTAGATCCATGCATATTCCAAGCGCAGTTGGGCCCAGTCCTGGCAGACGAGCGGAAAAGAAGCCATCAGGTCCTTCAAGCGACCACGTTTCGTCTGTGTAGTAGAGATGGGTCTTTCGGTAATTTCCGACAATATCACCGTCAGAGTTCATCACGACGGCCGCATTGTAGTACTCTGGATCGGCAGGCCACCGACCCGACAGGTCTATCTTCTCCGGGTAACCCACAATAACAGTACAGTCGTGTTTGAGGGCCGTTGATTTGGCCCACAAGGAGCTGACGCCGCGTCCCAAGTACTCGAGGCATGGTGTGATATGTGTGAGAGAGCTGAAGTTATATCCTGAGAAGCCGTTAGTTTCCAGGTTTCACATAATGAATGGGGCCCAATTAAATGGTAACACTGGCATTGCGAATTTGGCCGGTCACACGGTAACAAATGGCTCCACGAGATCCAAAGAGAGCTTACCAGAAAATGCCAGCTCTGGCAGAACGAGGAGATCGAGATGTTCAGGGTCTGCATTTTCCAGGACCTCGTCGGCTCTGTTAAGATTGTTGTCCACGTCACCAATGCACGGCGCAAACTGCAAGCACCCTATTCTCATCTTGAAGCAAACCGCGTTGCTCCTCTCTGTGAAACATATGAGCCGTTGCGAGCCCCCGGCTTTCGCTGCTCTCTCCTGAAGTATTCGCCGCGAGAAGCAATGCTAACAGCGCGAGAGCTCCGCAATTGGATGATGGAGATGACTCTTTCACGTTCGAATTGATGGCAAACTCAGCTCGGCGCGGCTCGAGAGATGAGGTCTCTCGCCCCCTCAGCAGCGGCCTTAGCGCATCTGATGGCCACAGGACGTGGCTCTGCACAAGCGTAGGCGCCTGCCAAATGAACACCCAAGCCGCGAGACGGTGTTGCGTGAGCTCTATGGATGACAGGTGAGGCTCGGGAGGGGCACACAGCATTTGGAACATGGGCTCTGCGCCAACGACTCGGGCTCCACAAAAAGCGACGGATGCCTGCCAGATAGCTTTGAGCCAACCACGGCACGACTCTAGCCGCTCACCTACAATGCAAAGAAGAGCCAGCACGGGATGAGGCACAAGCTGACGAAGACAAATGAGTCGCTCAAACAAAGCAGCCCATCCGTCCGACTCGCGGGTTGAGAGTCAGACTTGAGCTGGACAGTCGCAGGTAGCACGAGCCTGCCGGGTCCCGACAGGTACTCAGCCATGATCTCCACGACATGCGCTTCGTGTATGGCGTACTCCGTAGATGATATCTCCACCGCCCGCCAATACCTTAATACACGATTACGAAGCAGCGGGAACTCTTGAAACGCTCAGTCATGCTTTTTGACCAATGCGCTGACGTCTGCTCCCAAATATACCACCAGAGGCACTCTGCTCAGCCGTCCTTGCTCAAGCACGGCATTGTCATGCTTCGCGGCGCGATATCGCATTGTAAACTACTCCGTATGCGCACGTGAAATACTCGACAATGCACAAAAAAGGTACACATCCAAACATAGAGATCAATTTCTCATCACGCGACAAGGTTCTCCTCGACCGGTGTCTTTTGCCGTTGCATGACGGAAGTGCTCAATCAGGGTTCGTTTGTTTCTGCCTCCATTTGCAACTGTGCAGATGCAGCATCCCAGTGTGACAAGTGCCTTGGGAGATTCGGGAACTTGAGCCCGCCACGACGGCGAATGGTGCCACTTCATGCGCGTACGGTTCGCGAGTACCTGTACTCACACTCTCTTGCCCAAGAGGACAGGAAATGAACGACGTAGGAAGCATCGTTAGTCCCACTGAGCGTGACCTCTGTGCACTGTCTCGCCTGGTTCTTAGCAAGCCAGCCATGTCCTGTGGCGGATAAGACAAGTGGAGATGCGGCCAAGATAGCCGCGAGAGCGGCATGAGCGGCTACTTGATCTGCGCGGACGCGAGAATACGACCTAGGGTTTGATCAGGCGCTCCCTCCACCATGCCTTCTTCGGCTGCATCGTTTGCTGGGTGGATGGGTGGATAAGGCGGGGTTTCCGTCGAACAAAATCCAGTTCGTCCGACGTCGCGTCGACGGCGGTGATGGGATTATGCTGTTGGTCGTGTCGTATCATGCCGTGGTCACAGACCGTTCTGGCATTCGCCGAAAAGGCTGCTGGCACGTGTTAAGTAGCCTAGATTTGTCTTGCACAAAAACATGCAGCTCGAGGCCTTCACCATTCATCTCTCGCAACAACAAATTCATTTCTGGTTTGCTCAATCAATTCCCTGCTAACATGACAGGGGCTGGACGGGAGGATGCGGCGTCGGCCCTTGTCGAAGTAGCTTGTCGTCAGCCTATCGGGCAAAGATGATACTTGATTCGGGCGCAAAGTGCACTATCCCATGGGAGCCCCTAAGGCTTGTGGGTCTGAGTTTTAAAGGCAAAAACAAATCGGATACAAAGGCGAGCGTCGTTCTTAGTATTTGATTGGTTTCTGCACTGTTACCTTGACTCCACAAGCCTTAGGGGCTTCGAAGGGATACGTTGTACTTGCTCAATATCAGTCTGAAAAGCCCAAACGATGACTGGCTTAGCATGCGTCAGACAGATGTCTCTCCCTTCCTGTCAAGTGCTCGCCGTCTCTTTTGAGGTCAGCAGTAGCCGGTCGTCCGCCTGAGTACACAGGTAGCGAGGCATACAACGTACTTCATACAGGGATTTACCAAAGTTTCCCCATGGGCAACCTGTTTTCTTCGCCCCCCCCCCCCC
>JALHBW010000096.1:45856-65074 GCA_024339985.1 Tolypocladium endophyticum
CCATCCCCTCCGCGTCCTGCCAGAATCAGCCCGTGGGGCGGGCGGGAGCCTTCCGGTAGCGCAACCGCTGTGGTGGTTAAGGAGCGCTTCATGATTGGACATGGTCCAGACCGTGTCGGGCTCTAAGCGCCTCACCCGACGCCTCATTGGGTTGCCGCCCCCAATCCCCTGTCCCTCGCGCATCGTGTACTGGACAAAGTGACGGCGGCTCGACTGGCAAACTGGCTGGACTCGGAGAGAACGCGTATCAATATGCTGCAGGTCTGACCTTGCCGACGTATTCCTACATGTACTCTACATGTACAATGTGCCGTTTGCCGTTCGCCCAACAGACACAAATCTGTCCCCGGACTACTCCACATGGAGCGCAGATCGGCTTATTCTCCGCCCAGATTGCTCTGTAATGGAACGCAGCCTGCAGGCGCAAGCCATGACGAGCTGCTGGAGATGCTGGGCCACCCGTCTGCCTACAGTGTAACCACACTTCAGCTTCAACAAGGCGGCCTGTCTCTCATATAACCGTCAGCCATTGCTGCTCGGAGGCCGAGCCGAAATTTCGTCCCATTACTTTTTGCTTTTTGCCTTTGACGATCTCTTGCCCATGGATCTTCACTGCAATTTTGCAGACTCTGTGTGGCATCGTTCTTAGCGATGAAGTCCCGACCTCGATCCCGGCATCCTCGTTTCCCATGCTTTAACCTGAGGTCTAATAACAGATTGCGACAATGGCCCCAGGTGCCTTGCGCCGAATTATACATTTGGTGACCGCTTCCGCGGCCGCTGTCGCCTTAGAAGTCACTCAGGGATCGAGGTGTGCCGATGATTGCCTGGCCAGCAAAGACGGTGATGGCTTCAGCAATAAAGCGTCTCTGATAAGTCCCTCGGACATTGTCTGCCGGGACGAGGACTTTTCCAATAAAAAGAGCGGAATACAGTTCAAGAGCTGCCTGCAATGCCTGCAAACTAGTGATCGGGTCAGAGGCAACGAGTCAGATTTGCACTGGTATCTCTGTCTGTCCTCCCTTGATGTACGTGGATGGAGGAAACAATACTAATCAAATAAAAGATAACCTGCGCTATGCACTCAGTACCTGCCTCTTCTCTCTTCCCGGGTCAGCCGCAGATGAGAACTTTAGCTCTGCGTGTGCCACCGAGCAAACCTGCCTAAACCTGAAGAACTTCCTCGCCAGTAACGATCTCAAAACAGACTCCGACGATATATTCGCGTACTGCACCGCAGGCGGAGGGTCTATGACGGCTGATAAAATACAACCATGCCTCAAATGTCTTCAAGGGAGCAAGGACGAGACATACATGTCCAACTGTTCGTATGCTGCCATCGCGCTTGTCTGCACAATCATTAACGGCCAAAGCAGTCGTATTGGCTCTTAAGGCTGGATGCGACCAATTGCCCCAGCCCGGAAATCACCTCGGCATTGATGGAACGCTCTTTGGCAAAAGCCCCATCAGCGCCGATGACCATCCCTCCCTTGGTCAGCCCAGCTCGAGCTCTTCGGATGACTCAAGTAGCATGAGCCCATCAGCCATTGCTGGCATCGTCATTGGAGTTGTGCTGCTGTTCCTCGCCGCCGTCGCGCTGTTCGTCGTACACTTTCGCAAGCAGAGACACTTTGACGAGACCGAAGAATCACGCTATCTTTTCCACCGTTTTGGCTACTATGAGTCCTCTTTCCGACCCGTGGGGCAGCGGTTCGCTTGGCGCCGCCGAAATCATTCTGTAGTCAGCGAGGAGCAAGAGGAGCGTCTGAAGTGGGCTTATGAACCACAAAAGCTAAACTACAGCTTCGATCCCCGGTCTTTAAATCGTGGTGCCGACAGTGCCCTCCCGACACACCTAGCATACCTTCCTCAGACCGTGTCACGCTGCCCTCCAGCTGTCCACGTCCACAACCCGTCAGCTCCATCGTCCACCCATCAAGCATGCAGGCCAGGTACGCCGGACTCCTTCGCCGCCCGAGCATACATGGCCGCCGCCAGTCACCCAGCCGACTCTTCTATTCAACCTCCTGCACCGACTGCACAACTAGACACCACTACCATCGAGCCACCACCTGCATCATCTGTTCGCCAAAAGCATCGGCTCTCCTCCCTCGTCATACCTTCAGTTCGAAATCTGCGGCTACCGAGGAGATATGTACCTCTCAAATTACTCAGTGCGTTTAAATCCCCCGTCGGTTCAAGGATGGAGATGCAAATATCACGGCCAATCATGCACTCCGACCCGAGATTCGATGACCGGCCTCTTCCCGGGGGTCCCGGGTATGCAAATGAGCACGAGATGACGATGCACTATCAGCGCAGGTCGAGGGGCTATGATGAAGTGTCTTTGCGGAGTGGGAAAAGCGAGCTCTATGGATAATGACAAGGCAGGACACATTGCAACATAATGCAAGAATTAGGAATGTGACTCGAGAGCACAGCTCCGGGAGGTGAAGCTGGCTTCATTACGGGGCGTCAGCTGTGGACATCAGACTACGCCGCGGGCATAGTCCGAATTGACGTGAATCGGCACATTTGAGGTACTAGTCAATGTCCATAGCAGAGCATTCGGTGCGGCGACACGGTAAATAGGTTCTTCAAATATGACTTAATCATGACCCTACAATGCTATGAACACAGTGCTGATCACGAGTTACCATCATCCGAGCCGATGCCCGCGGCCTCTGGTACGCCAAGAGTCCGGCAAAGGCCCTGTCGAAGCGCCAGTGCTCTGACCAGACGCTTCATCGGACGAGCGAAAACCAGCAGCTCCCGCCACATTGCTCTGCGCCGACCCAATGGCCCGAACAGCTGTGGAGAGGAAGGCGGGAGTTGGGATGAGGTTCCTTCCGCCGCCATACTCAGGCCAGATCCTCGTCAGAAAGTTGTACAAATGGGCGGCGAGCAAGCCCTGGACCTGCAGCAGCATATTCTGGACGCCGCCGGGGAAGAGTAGATTGATGAGGAGCATGGCGAAGGGCATCAGCTGGGCGGGCATGGTGATGAACATGTAGCTGACTTTCATTCCTCGCTGTTCCTGCGTCACGGTGTAGCACATTGCAAGAATCAAAGCCGGGAGAAAGCTGACGTAGTCGAAGCCTCCCAGGTAGTTTATAGTCTGAAGCTGAAGTCAGCCTCGAACTCTTCTACGGGCTGGGTAAGATAAGCAAGTAGAAAAGAAATGTAGGAGCTCATAAAAAACCACTTGAGTGAATAGAGGATCACACAAGCCATCCATAAGTCATCCACCATGCCTACACCGCAGAGAAGTCCTGAATTTGCGAATGATGGACTTTCCGAAGTGCAGGGGTAATCTTCCTCATTTCCAGGAACCGTGATAGCTGTGGAGCAAAGCACTATCCGGGCAGATATATGAGGTGTGGCTAACACAAAACATTTGGGAGATGCACGTAGTACACAAAAGGAAGACGCTGGTGGGCAGAGCATATGCATGAAGCTTACCATGATGGTTCCTCCGACGAACATCAGGTACCAGGCCAGATCTTCCTTTCGGGGAAATCGGGGGTTGCCAATCTCCAGCTGACTCAGGTAGGAGTAGAGGAAGTAAGTGTCAAATAGCAGACCCAAGCCGGAGCCGGTGAGCAGGAACGCCGTTCCAAAGCGCCAGAGCTGGGGTGGAATTCTCCATATGAAGTACGGGTGAAAGATAAACCATTGGCCGGGCAGGAGGCCTAAAATAACGCTGATGGACATGACAAATGCAGCGGTCGCGACAGTCCTGAACAAATATTATCAGCCAAGATGTCCCCGCGGAATGGAAAGGAGACATGCTCACCTGGAAACTGGCGGCAACTGCCAGTAGCTCTCAAGAGATAGCTCCGCCATGACGGGCAACTTTCGCTCAAGAAACGCAACGCACAACTATGTGATGCTGCAAATCCAGGAAGAGGAGAGAAAATCAACGTAAAACAGCTTCAGCGGCAGGATTGGGACAGATCACCATATACGACAGCACCAGGCAACGAGGCTGGCGTGGTCATTGTTGGTGGTGTCGTGTCATCTTCGGGAGAGGATTGACGAAGCAGGCAGAAGGAAAAAGGTTTGTTGGCGCGCGGCTGCGCAAGATATTTGTGGCGGCTCGAGCCTCCACTATTCCAGTAAGTGAGGCGAGTGCTCTTAGCGGGGTGCGCTGTGGGGACCTTGGGGCGACCTTGTCTACCCTGCACCGAGCTCAGCTTATGTCCTGATCACGGAAGCTCGGCCGGCACGGAGCTGATGAATTGCTCGCATGATCACTGCTCTTAAATTTTGGGAGCGACAGGAATTTTCACCAAACCCCAAAATCTGATCAAGATTCCACCGTTTCCGAGATCCAGGCCATTCAGATGTTCACGTTGGATTGACATCAGCTACCAATTCGTATCCCATATTTAAGCGGCAACATGGTCACCACGCATGATGCAATGAAGAGCGAGGAGGCCAATGACGCCGCTTGGGAAGCTGGCAAGGGAGCTCTCATCGGGGCAGCCAAATGGGGAGCCGCCGCCGCCGTACTAGGAGCAGTTGGCTACGTCTGGTCGCCGATATACAAAGCAACCACTATACAATTCAAAGTGTAAGGCTGCATGACTCCCATCTCACTTGTCGTAGCATACCAGCTTACGCGCCTTGATGCAGATACCTGCAAATGTCCGGCATGGTGTTTGGAGGCATGATCGAGGCGGATTGGCGCCTGAGACAGCACGAAAACCAGATGAGGATGCAGCGGCGGTGGCTCAGAGAAAAGGCCAAGTGGGAACGGTACGAGCAGGAGATTGCGGAGAAGAACAACAAATGACTGGACACCATACTTGTAACATCAATCTTCGCCTAAGGCCATTGAGCCGAACATGGAAGGGATATTCCCGGCGATCCTACGCCTGTACAAAAGTCGCGAACTGCAATACAATCATTTCAACTCCAACGCCAGTCATGCAGCCACTGCCCTTCCTGTTCCCACCTCACTTCGCAACAAACTTTTTGGGATCCATGTTGATCTTGCAAAGCCGGGCGACGCATCCGCTTAGCTGGAGCAGCGTCTGGACACCCTCCAAGATCTTCATGTGGGTGAAACCAATCTCCTTGATGAACTCGAGCTTCGAATGCTCGCTCAGTGTCGGGATAGTCTTGGTCACTTTGAACATGGTGCTGATGATGTCGTGACTGGAATATCCCAGGTCCCACAGCTCCCGCAACGTGTCCAACGCGGAATCTACATTGCCCTCGTAGCATGCCTTGAGCATGGCCTGAACCTTGATTGGGTGCGGCGAATCGACGACCTTGAAGACATTGTCGCCGGAAACGAAGCCGAAACCGGCAAATGTGGACTGCAGGTTGTTGATGGCCTGTCGCATATCGCCTTCGGCGCTGAAGACAAGCGCCGCTAGGCCGTCGTCGCTATACTCGACCTTTTCCGCCTCAATGATCTGAAGGAGCCGCTTGACGACTTGGGCGTCGGTGAGCTTGGCGTATCGGAGGATTGCGCATCGTGATTGCAACGGCTCGATGATCTTGTTGGACTGGTTGCAGGCAAAAGCAAACCTAGTCGTGTTAGAGTAGATCTCCATTGTCCTTCGCAGGGCTTGTTGCGCTCCAGACGTCATGCTGTCGGCTTCGTCCAGGATCACCAGTTTGTGTCTGCCGGCGGGGAGCGTGACCTTCTTTTGCGCAAAGCCCTTGATTCTGTTTCGTACGACATCGATACCTGCATGCTGTTCTTAGAGCGCGCCGTTTGGCACTGCCTCAACGTGATCATACCTCGCTCGTCACTGGCATTGAGCTCCAGGACCGCCTCTTTGTACGAGTCCCCCAGCATCTGCCTAGCTAGACACAACACGCTCGTTGTTTTTCCGATACCCGGCATGCCGGAGATGATGACGTGTGGCATGTTTCCCTCTTTGGCGATGATTTTTAGTCGCTCAATCGTCTCCGTGTTGCCGACAACGTCGTCTAGAAAGACGGGCCGATACTTTTCGACCCTGATCGCGGTTAACAGTCGTCGCTTACGCCGGCGCAAGGCTCCCTACCATGGTAGCTCGTAGCTAGCTGAGCCATTGGAAGACGCAGCGAGAGCTGCTTTTGACGCTGCGGTCGAGGACTCGCCCTTTTCTTCGGCTTTCGCGGCGGGCATTTTGGCAGAGGCTCGGTGGTGCAGGTCGGACACACTTAACGCGCTCCAGGAGACGCGTCTCGTCTTCAATAGCGCCTGCTGGGCTGCTAGCGGGCTTAGATGGTCCGTGCACGCCAACCCGCCACCGCCTTTGGCTTATCGGCGGCAAAACTATCGCTGCGGGCAACTTTTTTTAAAGACCTGCAACAGAGAGAACCATCATCAAGACACCACCGCCCCGCCAACTCCCGACGAGGTCCAACAAGCGCATCGCTGGTCCATTGCTCGTACGGACTTAGCCAACACGTTGGGCTTCGAACCCAACGCAAGCACCCCAAGCCGGCGCCATGGGTGTCGCCAAAAAGACGAGAAAATTCGGCGAGGTGAGCACCCACTTATCGATAAGCTTTGCGCCTGGGCAATCATCATGGGAGCCGAACTGACGCGTTGGGATCACAGGTCAAGCGGATGATAGGACAGCGCGATGCCCGGCTAAAGGCGAATAAGGAAAAGGCAGAGCTGGAAGCCAAGGCCAAGTCCAAGGCTAAGACGGTCCACGGTGAGCTCATCCGCGAGGCGCCGCAGATGCCGAGCAACATGTTCTTCCAGCACAACACGGCTCTCGTGCCGCCGTACAACGTCCTCGTCGACACCAACTTCCTCTCGCACACGGTTCAGCGCAAGCTCTCGATGCTCGAGTCCATGATGGACTGCTTGTACGCAAAGTGCAACCCCATCATCACATCGTGCGTCATGGCCGAGCTGGAGAAGTTGGGACCCAAGTACCGGCTGGCGCTGCGCGTGGCGCGCGACGAGCGCTGGCAGCGCCTCGAGTGCGACCACAAGGGCGTCTACGCCGACGACTGCCTCGTGGACCGGGTATCGAAGAACAGGATATATATTGTCGGGACCAACGACAAGGCGCTGAAGCAGCGGTTACGCAAGATTCCCGGTGTGCCGTTGATGAGCGTCGCGAGGGGCAAGTACGTGATTGAGCGGTTACCGAATGCGCCGGACTCTTAGGGAATGTATTTAATCAAGTTTAAGCGATTTGGAATTCACGCCCAGCGGCTGCATTGCTCTTTTGACTGTGTTGTGGTGAAGTCGTGATAAAATGGAGTTTAGCGCACTAGCTCCGAGCGAATGGGGATTCTGCGCCGGCGAAGGCAATATGTAACCTCCAACGCATCCGACGTCCGATTTCACTTCAAGTCGATCTTGTGTAGAATCTGGAACAACGCGACAGCCAGCATCCATGGTCGATTCTAGCACGAGCGACACGTCGCCTCCCTCGGAGCATCTAACCGAGCCTCACCCCTACCCTCAGAAGCGCAGCCGCGTCCTCCTCTCTTGCGCGCCCTGCCGCACCTCTAAGCTCAAATGTGACCGTGCTCAACCATGCAGCCAATGCGCAAAGAAGGGCCGCGAGGACCTGTGCCAGTATGCGCCCCGGCCAGCGGTACGAAAGAAGCCTGTGTCGAAGGGCATGTCCGCGCGGCTGCAGCGCCTTGAGAGCATGGTACGCAACATGATGGACGGCGAAGAAGCGGCGGGGGAGCCGCGCGGGCAGCATGAGTCGCCTCTTGTCAAGGGCCAGGTGGTAAGGGGTGAGCGGGGCACGACGTATGTGGGTGCAACGCATTGCATGGCGATGCTGGAGGATGTGAGTCTCTGGGAGTGTCGTTCATGACCGTGGACGTTGCTGATGGTGTGTAGATTGAGGACTTGAAGACCTACTTTGACGACGAGGACGACGAGGACGAGGGCGCCTCACCTTCAGATGAGCTGAGCGGACCGGAGATGTTGCTCTGGTCCAAGGGAGGCCCTGGGAACAGAGATGAGCTTCTTGCTCAGCTGCCGGAGCGGCATGTTGCTGATCGACTCATTACGAGATATTTCTCATCCATGAGTCCATCCCAACGTGAGTTATTTCTGCAGAATCATGTTCGCGCAGGAGATTAACAATAAGCAGATATATTGCATCGGCCAACATTCACAAGAACAGTAAGTCAGGATGATTACGTTGCAACTGAGCAAAACGTGATCTGACATCTCCCAGTACGCTCGCTTTTGGCAAGATCCAAGCTCTGTCTCGCTCCACTGGATCGCCCAGCTCTTCATGGTGCTCGCCTTGGGCATCTTCTTCAACAACTTTGCTGCCCCACACGAAGTCGAAGCCGACTCGGCGCTTCCTGTCAACGATCGCATCAAGCAGTACCGCTCCTGCGCAGGCTGGGCACTCATCTGGGGCAAATACACGCAGCCCACGGCTGATACCCTCCCTGCCTTTATGCTTTACGTCGAAGCTCACTTCCTCTTCAGCCGCGCCGCACAGATGAACTGTTACGTGCTGAGCGGCGTGTGCCTCCGGTTGATGCTCAAGATGGGGCTGCATCGGGACCCGAGCAAGTTGGCGAACATTGCGCCGTTCGAGGGCGAGATGCGAAGGAGGATGTGGAATATGGCGGTGCAGATTGAGTCGCTGGTTGCCTTTCACATGGGCTTGCCGAGCATGCTTCAGGGCATCGAGGCCGACACTGCTGTTCCGCGGAATCTGCAAGATGAGGACTTTGACGAAGACTCGGCATTCTTACCTCCGGGTCGGCCGGACACGGACTATACGCAAATGACGTATCCGATTCATAAGACGAGGATCCTCAAAGTGTTTGGACAGATTGCCCGGCAGGCTCACTCCCTCACGCCACCGAGTTATGCCGACGTTTTGAAGTTGGACAATGTGCTGCAGGACACGTGGAAGAACCTACCAAGCTTCATGGCAGTTCGCCCCTTGAACGAGTGCGTTGGCGACTCACCCTCGCTTCTCATCCAGCGGTTCGGCCTCGCAGCCCTTTACAACAAGTGTCGATGCGTCCTCCATCGACGGTACTTGGCGGAGCCGGTACCAAAACGGGAGCATGACTATTCTCGAAAGCAGTGCCTCGATGGCGCCCTGGCGTTGCTGGATTACCAACACACCATCTGGAAGGCGTGCAAACCAGGCAACGTGCTGAGCCAGAACGGTTGGTTTGTGTCGTCCCTGGCCGTCCACGACTTTCTGCTTGCATCTGTGGTAGTCTATCTTGTCATCCAGGACGAGCACTACTCGGATGCGGAAGGGACGCTCAACTGGATGAACAAGCAGGGGGCGATGCCGACGAAGGATGAGCTGAAGGACATTCTCAAACGATCCCATGCTATCTGGTTTGACATCGCTACCGAGAGAGACGAGTTGAGAAAGACGGCGGACAGTTTGGCCACTATTCTAGCAAAGCTTGGAACTCCTGTGGTCACCGGCACGGTCCGTTCAGGAGATGCGGTCAACCAGCCGACAGGCAGTTCCGGTTACGAGGCGTCCTTGAGCTGGCCATCGACGGCACCGAAGTCATCAACCGGGGCTTCAAGCGACGAGCTGGACTCTCTCTCGAAACTCGGGCTGGACAGTGAGACTAGGTCCTCGATCCAACCAGAATTGCAGATGGCTGACGTTCCAGCAGGAAATGGCTCGGGGCCGACCCTCTTCTCCCCGAACCATCAAGAAAGTAACTTGCCTTTGGACGTGAATATTCCAGGTCTGGAGGTTACGGGAGAGGCTCTGCCTGGTAATTTTGATTTTGATGCATCGTGGATGTCGGCGGACAACATGGACTGGGTAAGCAATATCGCGCAGAAGGGCGATGAATTATTTGAGAATCCTCCATGCTGACTGTCCTTGCAGCGATACGTCGACGTATCTCTCGCACAAAGCCTCACACCAGGCAACACAGCCGAATCTACTCAAACTTGGATGGAGAGGTTGCCGTTGGACGACCTTGATATGATGGGTTCCACAGAGTGGAATTCGTCATCCTAGAAGGGCGGCACATTCAACCAAGGGGTGATTGTGTTGCGCAAATCTATGAGGGTGCTAGTGCTATTTGCCTCTGACAAGCTGTCTCTGCATATCCATTTCCCCCTCAAAGCGAAGACTGCGGTCTGTCTTGACCTGAACGGCACAGCCCACAATATCTCCCCCTGCCGACAGCACGTGAATGAGAGATAAGGCGCCCTTGAGGCCGGCTCCCCGGCTGATGCTTGCACACCGATCCGCGTCGTTTTGTGCCGGGGCAGGATGAGAGATCAACGTGACCCCTGCGCCGCGGGTTGATAAGGCAAAGGAGCAAGGGTTGCGGCGGAGCGAGCACCTCCAATCAGTTGCGTCCCGGCTTTCCGTCTGAGCGCGTCCGTTCACTAAAGCAGGTACGGGATTGCGCCAGGGGCGGAAGGCTATCTGCTGGAATATTTGTCCAAGTCAAAGAGCCTGATAACGACCGGTCGTCCAGGCCGGCCGTCCGAGGCGCCCTCCCCCGCAAATCTTAAATTGGCCGCGGTCCAGGGGGATGGATGCACAAGCCCTGCGACTACGCATACGAGCGTGCCGAGACACGTGAGGCAGCATCTTTATACAGAATAGGATAATTCACAATTCGCATGGCTCAGCAGCTCGGGCTGGCAGCTGCTAGCTTCCCGAGCGTTCAGGCGAGAACCGCCATCGAGACTGACTGATGAGGACCGAGATGATATAACTTACGCTCCAGCAGCTGTCGAGTTTCAAAGCCAGGCTGCTCAAGAGCTCAAGACGCATAGACCAGTGCCCGTCTTCTTACACACGAGCAGCGTCGTTGGTTCGGCGCGGAAGCCAGTCTTGAATGGCGCAGGCACGACGGCGGCTGGGTTGAAGAGCTGTGCATTTCGAGCATGCAAGAGTCGGCGCCCTCGCGGGGCCATTGGTCCCCTGCGATTGCGGGGGAGACGACGGCAACCCCGCGATGTCGTCCGTCCCTAGCCTAGGCGGCGGCGGCGGCGGAGATGGCAGACGAGGCTTACGAGTACGGCAAAGATAGGCAGGTCCCTCAGGCACACGGCCCATGACGGTCCGGCGTCCCAAGGAGCGGGCTTCAGTCACGGGCCCTCGGCGGGCGTGGAGTCGATGAGATGAAAGAAAACATCTGCACCGGCGCGTGACACGACTAGCCTTGCCCGCTTGCAGGCGTGAGATGGAAAGATGGAGAAGTTAAATTGGAACCTCGAGTGTTCCACGTTGGTGTTGTTGCCGCAGCGGGTCGGCAGCGGGAGCGTCGCTGGCGATGGCATCTGGGTAGCGGGCGATGCGGGCCCTCATGCAGGCCTCGACGCGGCAGAAGGACCGTCCAGCGAGTCTGGTGACCCTCGGACGCCACCAGCGACGAGCTCGCCGGGAACGTGGTCGATTGCAGGCCAGTGGGCAAATCAGTTGGGGAAGCTCTTCGTAAGGAGAATGAGTAAGGAATCGCCCTCAAAATTTTCTGACTGGCGAGCCCGGCCAAACTTTTACCTAATCCCGCCGCCCCGGTGTCTCGCACCACACGTTGCAGCACAGGGTGCTCGTGGGAGAAGCAACCCGCCGGCCGAGGTCTTTGCCGCTTTGGGCTTGTCAAGAAGCGAGCATCGGATGAACCTCGTCCTGTTGTGCCGTGCAGCGATGCTGGTGCGGCCGTTGTTAGGCAGACATGTCCTGCAGGGGTTGAGTTGCGCCTCGCGCAGACAGGTACGAGTATGTACGACCAACGTTCACCGACGAGCTGATCGCGGGCGAGCTGCGACTTTCCGACCTCCGCGGCCTGGACAACTGGAGCTGCTGCCGAGTCTTGATGCTGCAATTGGCGAGACCTCAACTGCGCCAGCGCCACCGCCATGGGTCTTATGCTAGATCAACCCTTCTGCTACCTTGGCTGCTGGCTGCCTGCAGGGCACGGCAGGGAATAGCTTGGCGCACGCTGCAGCGCGTGAGCTTGACACGCCGAGGGCTGGGCCAGCTCCTCGTAAAGCCTGTGTCACCATGATGATGGCGTCGATAAGAGCCGCGAAGCCTTTGGGGGTTCCCGATTCGGGAGCTGGCGGATCGGACGCTTTTGGTCTGTGGCTGTGTGCCAACATCGCATTGAGACAGCCCGCCCCATCCAGAACCGACCTGAGGCTCCGTCGACGGCGCCCGCGGAGTCGCGACGGAAGCGCAAGCTGATATCAGCAGGCGGCGTCTTCAAAGGCAGGCCCCCGACACTGATTGCATTGCATGAGCCATGTCAATAGCCCGATTGGCCGACCCCAGACTCTGAGCGACGAGGCCAACCCCTTTTGGCCCGATTGGTCGCTGGCTGACGGCGCTTCTTCCCTTGCACCTCTATGGGTCGCCTCTTCGTGACCAGGGCCGGATTTGCCGCGTGCTCGTGTTAGTCGCAAGGGGTGTCTACGGGCGACCAGTCCAAGATCGCGGACGGCGGTCGTGGCATGCACAGCGTCCGCAGCAATCGTGCTATGCGTAATGCGGATAGAAGACCTGGATTGCTTGGCCCGCGCACATTCTCTGGAGCTGGATTGGTGGAGGAGACCCAAGAGGTCGGGTGGCTTCTGTGCGTGCAGCCTGAGTCGTTAGTGTCTGGCAGCCTCCTCAGATCAGACTTTTCGACTGTCACTGATAAGAGCTGCCGGCCTTTATCTGCGTCCCGACGGTGACCCCTCGTACTCCCTACGAGCGCCACAGACACGGCAGCGCGGGCTCCCGCCGATACGGTACTTTTGTCCCCAGTATCGCTACGGGCGAGGTACTTTGGCTCTGTGGCTTTGTTTGCGCTGGGCCCTCCTGCCCTGCCTTTCGGACCCGTGAACGGGGTGCTATCGAGAGCAGTTGCAATCTGCGGCGTACCTCCCTCGTCCGGGGCAAACATCCTCGCTACTCGTAGTCTCCTCCTTCAACATCATCACCTTGTGTTCGAAGCATCGTGACCTCGACCTCGTCTGGCATTACCATCGCGTCGTCCCCGGTGGTTGTGCCACAGATAACCCCATCTCCCTCTGCGCCCGCCGACATCCGCGCCGTGTCTTGCCGGACCCCACCATCCGATCTCGTCCTCGCACACCGTCCACAATTCGCCGCCTCTTGCTTTCTTTTGCGGCTGCAAATCGTCAACTGGCAGGCCGTTGAGCTTGCATTGTCGCGTGCAGGAACACAATCGAACCAAGGGCCCGACTCACTCACTCCCTTGCGCCTCGCACCGAGCTTGCCTGCGCTGGCGACAAGTTAGGAACCCCTGCAACTCCCTCGCATCGAACAAGCCGGCATCGGGTGGGCTCTTTAGGGTGCCCGACAGCACGCATCATAGCCTGCGCCATCCGCAAAGCCATTCGAAGCAGCCATCGCCGTCCCCATCTCGCAACGACGAAAGGTGCCTCACCCCCCGGGCGCCCAAGTACCCTGTTGTGCGCCCTCGCCGTCCTGCGTGCATTGGCCGGCCTCCTCTCACCTCTGCCCCCGTCGCTGGCCCACTGCAGTACGTCCGTTTTACGTACAGACTCTCCGCCCCTGTCCATGGGCTGAGATACCGGCCCTGCGACCCTCCGTTACCCCACCAGTGCACATCGAACTCGTCTATCGCAGGCGGGCGGGCGTGCAGCGACTGCGGCGGCTTCGCCTGTCTGGCAAACCTCGATCTTCGAGAGGCTCTTCCTTTTTGTGCCTTCTTGTCGATCTACCGCACCACCACTTTCGAGATCTGACCCGCGGTTTCTGAGCCATGCCGGCTCAAATCACCGGCACCATGACGGGAAGCATCCCCATCCGCGTCGCCGACGACCAGGCCAATGGCTACCGCAAGCAGCACAAACACTCGCGATCCTCATACTCAGAAGCATCACCCCTCGCCGGTTCAAGGAATAACTCCCTGACTTTCCGACCCCCCAAACGGCTCCTATCTTCTCCCAACAAGACAATCGCAATCATCAACGCGAGCGGGCGACAGGCCGCCTCTTTGATTCGTGTCGCGACCGCCGTTGGCTACCGCGTGCGAGCGCAGCTGCGCAATCTCGAAGGCGTTGTTGCGACGGAGGTGTCGACGAACCCAAATGTGACCGTCCTCGTCGGCGAGCTCTACACAAGACACGAGCCTACAGAGGCCAATAAGGACGTCACCCAGAACGGTCCCATTTCCGGCGTCGGTATCAATCATGATCTGATCTCAAGCCTCTTCCGCGGCGCCCAGCTTGCTTTTATTAACACCACATTCTATGGCGACGAGGTTTCGATTGGAGTCGCCCTTGCCAATGCCGCGAAGAAAGCTGGGGTACAGCACTACGTATACTCGTCCATGCCCGACCATGCTGCCTACAATAAGGACTGGCCATCACTACCACTATGGGCCGCGAAGCACAAGGTCGAAGATCACATCAGAGAGCTGAAGCTTCCGGCTACTTTTGTATACACGGGAATCTACAACAACAACTTCACCTCGCTGCTGTACCCCCTATTCTGTATGGAGCTTCAGCCGGACGGGTCTTTTATTTGGCAAGCTCCCTTCCACGAGGATGCTAAGCTTCCTTGGCTGGATGCTGAGCATGACGTCGGGCCTGCCATTTTACAAGTCTTCAAAGACGGCGTATCGAAGTGGAACGGGGAACGGATCGCTCTGGCTTACGAATGCCTCTCGCCAAAGGAGGCGTGCAAGCTTTTCTCTCGCGGCGTCGGTCGTCCCGTGCACTACATAAGGGGACCAATTGAGATCAAAGTTCGCATCCCGACTGGATATCGGGAGCAGCTCGAAGCTTTAGAGAAGTTGTTCAAGCCGGACGAGATGGACCCGGCCAAGCAGCCCCCATATTTTGGCGACGCAAAGCTGGAAGCAAGTTATCCCACTGAGTCGCTCGAGCTGTGGGAAGGCCCTCGAGGTCTTGAGGAATATGCGAGAGAAATGTTCCCGCTTGAGGAGGAGGCTAATGGCCTTACCTGGATGCTCGATGAGGACGAACAAGAGGACAGAATTCAGGCTGCTGCCACCTCAGTTGAGCAGCTGACGATCCAGGATGACGAGGACGACTCAGACGACGACGATGAAGGGCTGGTCATGAGGGGCACGAAGCGAGACGAGGAACAGTGGCTCGCGTAGTGGTGGTAATTGTCATCCACGACCGCATCTCGGGACCTGCGATTCTACGCAGCAGTCCTGGCGGGAGAAAGTCTTGCAGGATTCCCCATTCCGGCACTCATCTTGCAATTTTGGTACGGAGTATATCGTGCATCAATTCTGGGGTGTTCACTTTAGCGTAAACTTTGGAGTCGGAGTCTGTGAAAGGGGTGAAACAAAAAGGGGGCTGGGGTTCTGCAATTTTTATTTTGAAGGGGGCCGCCAAGAGCCTTCCCTCTCGCCATTCATGGCCACTATCTCTCCGGAGCTACAGATCGACCATGAACATTATCGTGGTTAGACAGTAACTTAGTGTGTAACTGAATCAACGAAGTGATGAGTACTTCGTACAAGCTCTGGATGCTAGTTTACTGAAACACCTGGAAAGATCCATTTTGCTGTATATTGACCGGGGCTCGATGTCGATGTGTGAGCACGAGATGTGTCCAAGCTGCATGTACTCTTTACTGGTATGATTGTGATATACAATGGCCTGGTTGTGTTCCCGTAACCAGCTTACGCATCTTGTATGAAGCTTCGTCCCTCGCGGTCCCGTCAACATCCTCCGCCCTCGTTCGCATCGTCACTGCCTCTCATCGTCCTTGAGGGCATAAGGCGACTCAGCATCCACCTTGGTGCCCACGATGCCCTCGGGCAATTCGTTGAGGGTATCCTCCTGGATGTCCAGGTTACGGAATTGGAAATAGAAACAGGTGCCGGCGATAGCTGCGAAGATAGCAACGATTCCGTAGTTCCAGACGAGGAGCGGGTCCGCAGCGAGACCGACAAGTGCCTGACCAAAGACGGCGGCAAAGGAGGTCATGAATAGGGCGACGGCCTGGACCATGGAGCGCATATTCTTGGGGGCTTTGGAGTAGGCGTACTCGAGCGAGGTGACCGAAGCAAAGACCTCGGACAGGGCTATGAGGACGTAGGAGCCCGTCTGCGCCCACACACTGATGTCGACGGGCGGACATCTGACCATCTCGCCTGTGGCCTCGTCAAGCATCTTCCCGGAGGCGTTGTGTCCGCACACGGACTTTTGATAGATGAAGTGCTGAAGTACGGCGGCCCAGATCATGGCGGCGCAGCCGACGAAGAAGCCTGCTGTTATCTTCTTTATGGGAGTGAGGCGGAACCCAGCCTTGCGGAGAGCCGGGTATATGAGGAAGTCGTTCAGTGGGATGAAGATGAGCAGAGCGATGGGGTTAAGATTGGAGAGGATGTCGTTAGGGACGCCGTTGCGCTGGAGGACGGCAGCCTGGGAGATGAGGTTGTTGTTAACTGGATTTGTCAGTCACGGTGATTCAGTCCAAGGAACCAAGCTGTGCAACTTACTCTGGTTGTAGCAGAGCCAAAACATGGGATACCAGCAAAATACGGCGCAGGCAGCGAACCCACGGCGCAACTCGTCGACCCAGGCGTCGTCAAATGTCATCCACTTTGGCCGCGTCTCAGGAGTGAACTTCGACGGCTTGACGCTTTCCCAGAACGTGCCGTCGTGCATGTTCCTCCACGTCCGGATGGGGTTGATGGACCATCGGCCCTTCTGAGCCAAGAGCCAAGTCCTCAAAGCGGGCACGAGCACAGAGCCATCTGGCTCGCGGCGGACGTAGCGCTTGCGGCCCCAGAGCATGATGATGGGACACAGGCTGAGCACGATGGTGGGGAGCGTGAAAGAGAGATAGAAGCCGACGTACATCTCAGCGTACACCATGCTAATCTGGCCGACGAGTGCCCCAACATTGATGAAGAAGTAGAACCAGTTGTAAATGCGCTCGATGGTGATGGCTGGGTTGACAATGACACGCTCGCCAGACTTGAGCGTCTTGACGAACATGTGCTGATCGCCAAGCTGCTCTACAATCAAGCAGCTCACGTTGGGCTTGAAACCGCCCGTGCCGACACCGATGATGATGACGCCCATGATCAGACAGGCCAAGGCAGCAGCCTGGCTGACAATGACAGCCGGGATAGCAGACATGATGAGAATAACGTGGCCGGTCAGGTTTATGCCGAGGGCAGTGTTGATGGTCTTGTAGCGACCCCATTTCGCATCCGCGACCCAAGCACCGAATAGAGGCATGAGGTACTGCCAGAAGTGGTTGAAAGTCGTGATGCCGGTCGAAGCGCGCTGGCCCATTCCCAAGGCACCGGGCTGCTCGGCGCTGGCACCCGTGACAGAGCCCGGAGGAAGCGGCTGCTGAATAAAGTTGGTGACTGGCAGAGACGGGTCAGCTTGAGGTTGCAAGTTCAGCAAACAGAGGTGACGACATACACACAACCATGCATCCATAGTAGGAGAAACGCTCGCACAGCTCGACGAAAGCAATGGTGAAGAGCTTCAGGGGGATGCGGTTGGGAACACGACGCAACGTCGCCATCTCCTCCGGGGTTGGAAACCTCCCGTCGGTTAGCGACTCGCTGGTACCCTTCTGGTCCACGCTCAGCCGTGCAATCGTCTCATGATCACCATGAGCGGCAACGACAGATACGTTCTTTTCGTCAATGCCCTTAGAGTGAGGCTCGACAGACATGCAAGGTTCCAGAGGCTCTTCAGAAGGCATAGTAAAGAGCTTGATGCAGGAGCAAGTAACGCGCTGTCCGACTTAAAAGAAGGGCCACGTCTGAGTGGCAATGATGGGACCGGCTGTCACCAAGGGGAAGATGGTTAGGACCTTATATACTGTCCGCAAGTCGTAGGCCTGAACACCAAAACTTAATCTACAGATACACCTCCGCTGGGCGTATAATCTGGGGAAAGTGACAGCGGGTAAGACCTTCTGAAGCGTCTCGACCACGACATGGGGCTTGTTTTTCTTGGCTTGAGTTCGGCTTCGAATGGCGGCAACGAACCCCCAGCATATCGGTTCTACAAATGGAAGCCATAACGGCGCGCCCTGGCGTTGCGGGCGCAATCTCGGCGCCAACGCCTGGAGGCAGCCAAGCAGAGGCGTCTTAGATGGCGTCGCAGGAGGTCGGTTCCGCGAGATTGATGCCTGACCAAGATTGGTTCCAGAGAATGGAAGTGATGCTTTGCCACATGCAGTGACTTGCGCTACTTTGTGCGTACTCTTATCACACCACTTGGGAGCAGGTTTGAAAAGACGCTGTGCCTTCAAAGGCGGCATGCTGCTTGGTGATCCTAGTTGGGCAAGCCATCGCAAAGCCATCACCGGGATGCTTGAAGTACCGCTTATGGCTTCTCGTGACCGGCCAGGGACGGAGTGATCGAGACACACACCTGTCTCTCCAGACGACATGGAAGAGTTCACGTCTCGGTAATGCTAAATGCACAGCCTCGTGGAAGTTTCCGTTTACCCCCTGCTATCTCGCCGTATTGGGCAGAGCTCGAACGGCTTGTAATGCCGCGGTTCAAGGCTCGCCGTCGCGACGGTGGCGGCCTAGCGTACTGTCAATTGCTTGGCAAAACAGGATCCAAGATACAAGATAGAGTTGGACGCTGAGTATGGCCAGCAGCCAAGCCTCCAGTGCCAAGTCGGGGAATTAGTCTAGGGAGGGGAGCCAGTCATGGCTTGCGAGTATAAGAAATAGGAGAACTTTGTCATCGCCGGGGCATACTCATAACCTCTCCTCAATATTATGGTGAAGGTAGTAGAGACCAGCGTCGGTATCGCCATCTACACTCGGATAGCAGATTAAGCCAATTCGCCAGATGACGGAACGTCGGACGCATGCGGTGTGTCTGTGTCCCTGGCGCTGCTTTCCACCTCCATTTCGAGCGATGGTCTCAGGAATCAGGGCCGAGACGCGAGCCCTGAATCGCGGGCATCAAATCCGTATTCGCTATGGTGGCGTGCCCTGGCAGAGATGAGGATGAGTTGAAGGGTTGTCGAAGGACTTGATGCAGACCGGGTATTTTGATGTGGCGTTGAGTGCCCACCACCCCGGTTCTTACCCCAGTATCCCGACCAACATGCATACGGCCGCATCTCAGGCGGCCACCCTCAAAACTCAAATTTCTTCCACATAAAGAATTCAGAACCAAAAAAAAACATCACTTACAAGAGCAAAAAAAAAAAGTAAACATACAGCAGCCGGTATTCGCTGGTCGTCACCGACCCAACTACTAATCTGCCCCTTACTAGCTTAACTAAGGGAGAGCGGACGGGATCCCGT